>VMDR010005104.1:0-54214 GCA_007922815.1 Macrotus californicus | reverse complement strand
CTAATATGTTTCTGTGCAGTGTGCTAGTTAGAATTCCCAATGGGTGAAGTATACCACTTAAATGAAAGCCATTACTAAAATCCTCTTTGTTGTTTTGGAAAAGCTTATTTATGTGCTGAAATTCAATATTCTATCTTCTCTTATCAGCTGTTGGCATGGGATTTTAAATGTAAATGACTTCAGAATATAAATGTTTATATTTGTCAAGCTGAGAAGAGTAAGTTGTTAAAATGGTATGCTAAGTTGCTTGTTCATAAATGACATCAGCTTTGTATTCACATGCAGTGATCAGCTTGGATTAATGTAGTTACATTTAGGATCAGTGAAGGCAGATAGATTTTGCAACACGCTTATGGTTTTGATGGAGAACAAAATAATCTTAACAAAAAGACTCAAATGAAAGTTCAGAATTTCAGCTGGGGTTTTTAAGAGGCATAGTAAACAACAACATTGAAATACAATTGCATTCACTTTCAATTTGTTTTAAAACTGAAGCAGCAAGGGTTTGCTCAAACAACGTTTTTTCTCTGGGATACATATAGGTAAGGATGCTGCATTTTCTTTTCGAGAACAAAAATTTTTATGATGATGTCAATCTGCTCTATTGGATATCTTCATAAGGTCCATACATACTATGGTAGCATATTCATTTGCAAGGACTGTAGGAATAGAAGAACATTACTTTGTACTTTCATCATTACTATAATTTGGCAAGTATTTCTCCCAGTGTTCAATTCTACAGGGATTAACTTACTATGTCTTCTAGGCAGTTCTCCAGTGATTGAATCTGAGATTACCAACAGGGTAAAATATTGCTTTAGATGGCTATTCCTCATTGATTTTATATCAAAATGGAAAGAAAGGCTGTTTTTTTATTCAATAGATGTCAGTTTATTTAGAAATAAATTTTTATGTGGTCAGGACAAGATATCACATACTAAAATGTTTTCCTGCCCATTAACCTCCTTCAATGAATTCAGAAGTGTAGGGAAAATAATGCCATGGTGTCTTCTACATTATCTGTGGCCATGATTTTCAAATGGCATTGTGCATTCTAACTGTGCGGAAAGCTTGGAAAACAGCCTGTTTTTCAGCCCAACTTCAGATACTCCCACTCAGTAGCTCTGAGGTAAAGCCCAGGTACCTGCGTTTTAAGGAGCACAACAACTTGAGGCCTGCTCTGGGACCTTTGCTGCCAAAGCTATTGACAGGCTCTTCCTTGTCCCGAATCTGTATAAAATTCTTTCCTCTGGCAGCAGAAAATGACCATCACTCTCTCTTACAGCTCTAGAATCTCAAAAGATGGTTAAAGGATCACTACACAGGTTTTTTTCCATCCACAGTTCTACTGCTAAGACCTTTTTCCTTATAAGAATCTTTAAAAGAATGTTTTGAGAATATGCTTTGATCTCATGTTGATTTTGCATTTCCTGCATTGTTGTCACAAACCAAGATGACCCATTTTACACTTTGAGCAGCCACCCTAGTAAAATTAATCTTGAGAACTTAGATAAATGTGCTGCCATAACACCAAGTCCCCAGGTTTGTCCCCTTGGCTTTGCTCTTTATGTCCTGTTTCATTTTACAGTTTGTCTGTTTGACTTTTAGCCTGCTTTCTGTCTCTTCTCTGACCCTGTGAACAATCTTGCATCTTGAGAATCTGGGGTAGATTAGAACTTTCAAGGTAGGGGAAAAAAACATATTTTAAATACGTTGACTAGAGTACAATTGTATTAGATTGGGATTCTGATAGCAGTAGAGACCTGCCAAGAAATCAAAAAGGACTATCCCAAAACCAAAGTGATGAAGAGTGGCTACTATTACTGAAAAAGTGAAAAGAAAGTGTTTTAGATTGATAAAGCAAAGAATTTCAGTCGAAACAGATCCCAAAAGATACCTAGCCATGCATACTAAACTGTTTTAGGAAACGACATAATCACCACTTTGCCTCATGACCTGTTGTCTCTTTGGCACTGGGTCCTAAAATGTGTCTTTACGGTGGGTGTGGTAGCTTGGAGCTCATCACCCATTCCAGTTTCTCTGGGGTGTCCTTGCCCCCATAGAGTAGATGCTGGGAAGCCCAAACCTGTATTTCTTAGAGTCCCTGGCAGCAAGGATTTGGATGTGATATAAGTTCAGCCAACCTGGTGGATGTTTGAATGATTTTGAAGACAGAAGTGAGGTGGGCATACTACTGCTTCTTCCATAGTATCTGCTAGCAACATGAACATAGAGATTTTGTGTAGAGATCATCTGGAGACTATCAACAAATGTCTCCTGTCCAGACACAGGGTCCATGAGGTCATCCATGGGTACAGGTCCTCAGGAAAGGCATAACTTTGGGGTTACCAGTTCTGGTAGTATCATCAGCTCCTGGAAAGGGGAGGTATGTGTTTCTGGAGTAGCAGTTGGAGTGACTGCTTCCTGGTGGCAGATTGTAACAAAGAGAATATAAGGACTAAAATGGGAAAAAGGCTGAGGAGAGGATTATAGGGAACCATCCATTCATCCAATTGGCAGAGAAAGACAGCCTCTTGAAAGAAAACAAAAAACACAACATAGTGGAAGTAAAAAACAAACAAAAAAATTAAAATTAGAAACATCACAGTAGGAGGGATCCTTATATCTGGGAAATGTCTAAGAAACTCAGGCAAGCTTCTGGATAGCCTATCATAACAACATCAAATCCATTTAAATGCCAAGAACTTAACATGAGGATTCATAGTTTTAGAATACCTAGAACTTAACCTCACATCTTTGCTTAGATAATTCCAGGGACAGGGAGCTCACTAACTTACAAGGCAAATCATGTGTGACTCCAGTAAAATGTGTACACAGAAAATTAAATAAAAGTTGACTTATTTCATTCCAGTTATTATCAGACCATCAATGGTGAGTTAAACTTATCCCAAGAGAATTAAATGAACAAAACTAAATTTATAAGTCGGAGAAAGAAGCAGTAGTAAAGGATGAGGAAACCATCTACTAAATGAAATTAATGACAACTCCAAACTGGCTTCCCTCCTGCATTCATTGTGGCATCTGTCTTGAACAAAGAAAAATAAAGGAGCAATCTAGATAGGTGGAAAACAATAGAGACATATTTTAAAAATTGGTCATTCAGTCTCTCAGCTATATTAGCCACACATCAAAAGCTCAGTGGCCACACATGACCAATGCCTACCCTAATAGACACGCAGATAGACAACATTTCTATAGAAAGCCCTATTGGAGAGTTCTGACAATGGTGGACTCCTCTGAGTTAGAGCTTTCTAGAGACTTTTAGTTAAAATGTAAATAGTGTCCTATTATGGAAATAAATTAACACCTGGTAGAAGTCAGCCTATGAGGTCATTAACAGGGATAGAGGGTGATAGTGAGGGGTAACTGAAGTGAGCCAGACATGTATTAATAGGACAGGAGCATAAACTTAGATTTATTCCTTACAAGCCAGCATACGAGTTGGAAATCAAACCCTGGGCTACATGACTCCAAAATCCACAACCTATGCTGTCTGCCCACACCTGTGTGAGAAGACTTGTAGAAGCACCCTGAGTGGAAGAGCACAGTGCCTCAGCATTTGGCATAGTTTGGGACAGGGTAAGAGAGGCTACGCTGTGCAGATGCCTAGAGGTATTAAGTTTACTTTCTACAGAGAGAAATAACAAGAGGCATAAATACATGATGAAAAGGAAGGCAGAATAAAACAACCCAATGATCAAACTAACTCACCCCACAATTTTGTTTTGTTTAAGAGCTCATGAGGTGACCTACTAGGCTGTTCTGGCAAGCACTTGGGACCAAATTCGAGCTCAGTTTTACATTCCAGTAGCTTTGAATCTTGAACATATAGTATCATCTCTTCTTGATCATGGAGTTGGAGCAACCATAATATGCTCACATTACTGATGCAATAGCAGCAAAGGTTAAAAACCAGGTAGGACTTGAGTACATTGAGAGAGATCACTTGTGTGTTAAACTGGAGAGAACATATAGAAATGGAGCTTGGGTCTTCGGCAAGTTCAAGATCAAAAACAAGTAGGAGAAAAGGATAAAGTGAGTCATTGTAACTCTTTTCTACCTGCTATGAGAAGGCAACAAAGTTATTAACATCGAAGGAAAACAGTGTCAGATTTACATACATTTTCTGAGCATTAGTTTTCTTTTACTATACACTGGGGACTTTGCTTCATGAACATTTAATCTTCACCAAGAAAATACCCACTTTTCTGTAGGTCAGAAGTCATGGGGATAGAACAAAGTTATTGTTCCAATGCCCGAGTTTATCCTTCTCCCTGTCTATTAAAGGAGAATTCTGGATGAGCTCATGAAATATCTCTCCCCCCTCACCACGATTTCCAAGTTGCCAAGCACTCGACAACTTCATAGTCTAATAACCTGGATTTGAATGCAGACACCAGACAAAATGGGGAGAGAAGGGAGGACCAGGGTACAGACCTTGGGCTGGGTAGATGTCCAGTCAGAGAAGGGCTGAAATATGAGGCATAATGACATGTGATAGAATTTGATAAAAGAAAAAAAAGAGATATGAAGAAGTTTATCTACCAAATTTAGGTAAAGTATTGACTTATCTATTTTTTTGTTGTTATTGACTATGTTCTTCTGACCCTGGTGCTCTTCTGAGATGGTGAAAAGACAGGTAAAGCAGCTTTCTAAGCATATTAGCCGATGTCACTACAGCATGTCACTTGCCCGCAGCTGAGAATCATTACTCAGATTCCTCTACTTTCTCCCTGCTTACTCTCCAGCATTTTGCTTAAGTTTCCTTTTTAAGATCAAAAACAAAGCCATGGTGGCATGTGTATGGTAAATGGTTAATCAGGGTTACTGACTAGTTACATGGCTAGCCTATGAGTTTTAAGATCTTGTCTCAGCAAAGTTACAAATGACTCTAAGTTCTGTACTGTCTAAGTCACTGGTGCCTTGATAAAATGTTTAGTTAAACCAGAGACAGTCAGGGAAATACTATGTTAACAACCACATCGTGGGACCCTCACAAGTTTCAATGAACTAGAGTAAGTAAAAGTACAAAGCAAGCTTTAAATTGCCTATGCAAATGTAGGCTTTTATAGTTAGATAGAATGCAATTGCAACTTTAATGAACATATCAGCAAATATGTGTTGAGCACTTGAATTAGCAATATGTCATAAAAATAAACAATGTATTAACTGCCTAATTGTGCACAACTCTATTCTGGCATCTCAGAAAAGGCTCCTTCTGGCATGTCCTTCCATAAAAAATTATAGACTGGTGTAAAATATTTGCTACGTAGGAGTAATGGGTATTATGAGATAATGTGGGCTCTAGGTCCATACTTTACCTCATTTGTGTATCCATTCATTTAACAAAATTTTATTGAGACCCCAGAGTCTCATTCGCTGAATCGTTTTTGAGATCCCAGGAACATAAGGAAAGAGTAATCTGAGGAAATGATTGAGCTGTCTTATGAAAATTAAGAATAAGTAGGGTGTTCCACGCAGAGAGAACACCATGTGCTGTGGACCTACAACAGGACCAAGGATGAGAGAAGAAGGACTGTAGCCCAGAAAGGGGAGATAGGCTGTGTGCCAAGGCTGGAGAGAGACATGAGCATTTCTGTTCAGTGTCCTGTAGGCCACATCAATGACTGGGAACTCATTGAAATGAGCACAACCCAACAGATAGACTGTTGCCGCACTAAGGAAAGGGTAGATGGAAGTCCATCAGCTCAATGGCTGATGAGGTCCTCTCAGGAAGAGGAGAGTGCAGCTGGTTATAGGAAGGCAGTGGTGAGGGTGGGGGACATGGTCCAACCACGTGTTCCTGGATCTGAATTGCATCTTGATGTCCCATACCTTAGCAGAGACACCAAGGCAATTACTTTACATCCCCAAGGCTCAGTTTCCTCATTTCAAATCTAGAATAAGATTAACTTAAGGATTTGGGGGAATTCAATGAATTAATATATGCATTGTCAACTCTAAAGTTCTATGTGACTTTTAATTAGATTGGATACTTTAGAATTGCATTTGTAGTCTGTTATTAAAAAACAACAAACTGATAGAGACTGACTGTACCCCATGAAGAATCCAGTTGCTCCAAATTGAAGCCAATGAAATTACAGTATCTGGTTCCTATTGCCTGTTTCTCCTTGTCCTCTACAGCTCTTTTTTCCAGCTCCCTCCAGTCCAGCTACACTGGCCTCCTAGAGGCACCTGTCATTACTCATACAACCTTTTTTCACTGAGGTATAAAGTGCTCCTTAGCACCAACAACCATAGCTAATTTCTTCACAAATGGCTCAACATTTTCTTTTTTTTATAGCACTCACTACTTTTTTATGCATACCTTGTGATTTATACAAGGTCTGTCCAGAAAAAAGTCCAGCCATTGTTAATATAATGAGGATGGATTGTACGACATTAATGTAACTTGGCAGCCAAGGAGAGTGGACTGGAATTTACATGCACTGTACTAGTCAGTAGGGGCAGTAGGTGCCATTGAGTGAACACATGTATCGAGGGTGGTCACATTCAAAATGACTGAGCGAGTAGAGCAACAAAGCTGCATCAAACTTTGTGTCAAGCTTGAACATTCCTCTGTGGAAACTGCTGAGATGACTCAGAAGACTGAGGCTATGGGCAACTTGTGAATGGCAGCTTCATCACAACAATGTACCCACTCATGCATCACATCTGTCTCAAGCAGAGTTTTTTGGTAAAACATCAAATCATCCAGGTGAGTCAGGCTCCCTACAGCCCAGATCTGGAGTCCTGCAACTTCTGGCATTTCCAAAACTAAAATCACCTTTGAAAGGGTACAGATTTTAGACTGTCAATGAGATTCAGGAAAATATGATGGGGCAGCTGATGGCAATTGGGAGAACTGTGTGAAGTCCCAAGGTGCCTACATTGAAGGGGACTGAGACATCATTGTCCTGTGTACAATGTTTGTTCTATCTTGTATCTTCCTCAATAAATGTCTCTATTTTTCATACTACATGGCTGGATACCTTCTGGACAGATCTCGTATGTGTCTTATGTTTAATATCTCTCTCTCCCTTGAGAGCATACAAGCTCTGTGAGACAAAGGGAACTTGAATGTTTTGTTCACTGATGTATTGGGTGGAACAATGGCTGGCCCTTAGGAGACATGTAGCAAATGATTCTTGAATAGATTTGAGACCATTGCACTTCAAATGTCATATCCTTTGGAGCTGACACATGACAACCCATGCTCTTCTGCTGCCTCTCAGTGACATCCATCAAACTCGTAGATGGCCAACATGTACATCTCACAATGAGACTTTACAGAGGAAAGAAAAACAGACATGATATAGAAAATTCTAATTCTCAGTGTCTATTGAAAAATAACCTGGAAGTTAACATCAACCAAATCTCATTTCAGGTATTATTGGGAAATTGAAAAAGTCATAAAAGAAAATGTTCAGAGACTGATGAAAATATTGACAGGAGACATTGAGGGAATATGAAGATAAAACAATATGCTCCATGAATCTTGTCTCCCTTTTAAGGATTTGTTGAATGAGCTTAGGAACAAGTTCAATAACTGACTGAAAAAGTCTTGGCATATTCTAATGGCATCTTACTCATGCAACCTCATTCCTTACAATATGTGCATATCAGATCCTGGAGCATCTGCTCAGGGGTGCCTTTTTTTTACCATACTTATTAAAAATAACTTCCCACATTGCCCCCCCCCATCTCTCTAAAACCTTCATCCAGGTTTATTTTTCTTTATAGCCTTATAATTTCTTAAAATATACTATGTTGTATTTGTTGACTCATGGTTATATCTCCTTCGGTGAAGGATAAGCTCTAGCAAGTCAAGAACTTTGTCTTGCTCTTTGTTGTATCACCAACACCTCAACAGGCACTAGCCTATAGCAGGCACTTGATAAACATAAGGTCAAGGAATAAGAGGCATGTTTCTCTCTTTCGTGGAAGAGGGGGAAGAAAGGGAGGGCCAGCTGGGCCATGCTTCTCCATTCTATTCCAACAAAGTCAAATTCTGGATTTAAAGCCTTTCGTCATTTCATTCAACAACTCACTGAAGTATATACAGAGGTTGAGAATAATGAGATGTGGTTTCAGCTTTCAGGAAGCTTATAATTTAGTGGTGAGGAAAGGTAAAGTTAGTAACAATAGCTTAAGATTGATCAAATACATGCTGAAGACTGAGCTACAAACTGAGACAAAATGGGGCTGTTTCCTAGGGCTGACGTAAACGGAGAAGGCTGCATGGGGAAACTGAAGGACTGAGGATCTCTACTTTCTTTACCTTCTCCTGCCTCTCTGTGTGAGTTGTACCCCACTTGTTTGCTCTTCTGTGAAAACCTTTTTGGCTCTGTCTCATTCTCAAAAGTACTGTCTTTGGCGTCCATACCAACTAACACATTTCTCGTCTCCTTATTAAAGCAGGTATTCCCATCTTACAAATTTAACATTTACCATACATTCACCTTTCTCTAGGAGCCCACCTGAATAAATTTCTCATTAGTTTAGCTATACTTACTCAGTTAAGAAATATTCACTGTATCTGGTCCATATAGGCTCTCTACTTTGACTGTAAGTTGAATTGGCTAAAAAGACAGACATACAACTAATCATGATACAGGACAGTATTAAGAACTATAACACAGCACTCTAGGGGAAAAAAGAAGAAAAAGAAATGAGCTATTTTCTAAAGAAGCAACATTGGGGCTAAGATTTGAAGGGTTGGTAGGTTTTACCTGGCCAAGAAGGGCGACATGAACGTAGGGAACAAGGAGGAACGCAGATATGAAAATGTATTGCAAAGCATGACTTCTTCAGTGAAGCTGATCAATAGTATAAGGAGTGCTAATAAATTGGCTTAGAAATATATTTTGGAATTTTATTGGGGGAAAAGCCTTCAGATGTCTTGCTAAGGAGTTTAAACTGTGCGATAGGTACAGGGAGAAGTGTTTAAGAGAGGAAAGTGATATAATCAGTTCTGGGTTTGGACAAATAACTCTGCAGGAGGGGAGCAGGGTAGGGAGAGATTAGAAACACATTCATCACCCCAGGGATGATAACTTTTATAACATTTTTAAACGATTGTCCAGAATGCTTTGATGTAAAAATCAAAAAGCTATTTTAAGGAGTGGCATTTTAGATGACTGTAATCTTTAGACTGGTTCCCTTAATCTCTTTCAAGACCAGCATTATTTTACTTTTGCTATCATTTTGAGGGATTGTTTTCAACACTTTTAACTTGTTAAAATATTTTCCAGTTATGCCCAACGTTGAATTTTATGCTTTCTGGCCTATAAATTCCTAGAATTACAACAGTAATAAGGGTGCAATAGTATAAAAGAAGGCAGGAAAAACATAATGCTATTTGAAAGTTTCCTACATACCAAGTGTTTAAAAAAAAGAAAGAAACACTCTTTTATTTTCACAAGGACCCTGTGAAGAATGCATCATTATTTCCATTTTACAGTCACGAACATTGGAAGAAAGAGTTTAAGGCAATTGTCCAATATCCCACAGCTATACAGTGACAGAGAGGTTTAGCTGACTCCCAAACACATTTGTTTCCATTAAACTACTTTCCATTATATAAGCATGAATTGAGGGCCTACTATGTGCCTTTCATGGGTACTAGACTTTGACAACATACCATAACTATGCTAGTTTTTCTTCATTTTCAACACTGAGTACAGAAAAAATAACAATTATCCACTCTTATCCACTATACTCAAGAAGCTAACCTTTGAGGCTACCTCATCAGGTTCCTTTACTCTCTGTTTACATATTGGGTTCTGTCCCTGGAGGCCATGGGTTAGAATTTGGAAAGCAGGAGAGCAGCATGGATTTCTTACACTGACTCCCTCCCTGCTTTGTAGTGTTTTTTCTGTCTCAGACTGTGTTCCTCAGCACCCATAGGTCCCACTGGGCAACCCTCTTCTGAGGTCAGCTTTCTCATCAGCCCCTAATAAGACCATTTCCTCTTTTTGTCTCTTCAGTCCTAGAGGTGGTATCAGCTCCCCACTATTGTCAGTCCTATAAGGTGCTTCCTTGTTCCTTCCATTCCTTTAACCTTGCTCACAACTCATTAAACCCTTCATTAAACTCCACTAAACTCATTGTCAGCTTTCATTCTGGGGCTCTCAGCGATTCCATCACCTCCCACTAGATTGTAAGATACATGAAAACAGGGACCATGACTGTCCTGTTTGTTGATTCATTCTCATCCTTTCAACTAGCTATTGAAAGGACTGTGGTTGCACAGAGCCTGACGACCTGATGAAAATGTGTCCTTTTGGTTAAATGTTCATGTTCAGATATAAACTATTTGCTTCATTGCTCCAATCTCTAGGGTTTTTCCCTCTATTTTGCCCAGCTGTATTTGTGCCCAGATCTATTTTTTCAACACTGTCTATTCATAGGCCATTTAAGATTCCAATGTACAATAATTCTACATAATTGAAGTGGGTAGGAGATGAGATGTTCTGATGAAGTGTAAATGTACACAGCCTATTGTGACAGAATACTTGCAAACTTGTTCTGTTTCTGTCACTTCATCCCAGTTTCAGTTGGGGTGTCTCCTTCAAACTTTCTGAGCCTGACTTTTTCCATTTGTATAAAAGAAACAGTCTAACACTAGTATATACCTATTTCCATTTATCCTCCTGAAAATGGGAAGGCTCTTCTTCCCCTACAAGGACTTCAAGTTATTTCCCCATGCACCTCAGGCTTGCAAATCGACCGAGATTCTTTGAACCAACACACTCCCCACACTGAGTGTATGTTCTCAAGTGTTTGTCAGCCTCAGCTCTCCAAGGTGAGACCCCCACCCCAGCCATCTGTTCAGAGCCTTCAGGCCTTGACTGAGCAGTGCAAACAGATGGACCAACTGGAAAGGCGCCGAGACACTGGCAGGACCAGCTTCTGGATCTTGGGTGCTCTCTTTGAGAAAGGAGTATTTTCTAGATGATAGTAACATTAATGGCAGTAAGGATGGTGTCAAGGAGAAGCAGCCTTGTTAAAAGCTGGCTCTTACCCATGTACAAGCTGTGCAAAAGCCTGCATCCTACAAGGCAGTCTCAAAGTCTAAATCTTCATGGAAAGGAGTTGTGAGCATTTGAGATTATGAACATTTGTGGCAGTAGAAGGAAGTATTGCCAAACCTAGTTTATTAGTGTGTGGGTGTTCACTTTATATATATACATATATATAAAGAGAGAATTTATATTTTCATAGAGAGAGAAGAAATAAGAATGTATTCTATATAAAACTAATATATATTCTCTCTGTAGAAATTAATATATATTCTAGAACTATATATTATAGTTTGTTAGTATATATAAGTACACACATATATATTTAAAGCAAGACTTGTTTATTAAAAAATTATATGGAAGTTCAATATAATGTAATCTCTGTATTAAGACCTTGACTTTGGAAGAGTGGTAAAGGACGTCAATGTAAAAATGTTTACTATTGACTAACTCTCAAACAAGAATCTAGAAGGACATGGCGGTTAGATACTAATAATAATAACAGCTAATATTAATAAATCATTTGTAGCATGTCCAGTGATGCTCTGAGCTGTGACCCACCACCTGCTTTTGTAAAAAAAAGCGTCATTGGAAAACAGCCATGTGCGTGTGTTTGCATATCATCTGTGGCTGCTTTCCCTGCTACAAAAGCAGGCTTGAGTGGTTGTGACAGAGATGGTGTGACCTGCACAGCTGAAAATATTTGCTCTCTGGCCGTTTAAGGGGAAGTTTGCTGACTCCTAAGTACCTCCCATGTTTTATCTTACTTACTTCTTTCATCCATTTATCAAGTATGTAGTATTTTTATCTTCATTTTGTAGATGAGAAAACTGAGAAATGAAAGAGTTAATTAGCCTGAAATCTTACAGCTAGTCAGCGATTTGGTCTCAGAGTCTGAAGCTAGCACCTGCAGGGCTGGGTCCTCGCCTCAGGCTTGCTTTGCCTATTATAACCCACACAGGATCTAGGAAGTAGTGGAGAATTGTAAATGGTTCTCTACTCTACCCACACAGCCCATCAGCTCCTAGGAAGGCAGAGAGCCTTTAGCTTTTGCTGGCATGGCCCAAATTGCACCCATCTCTAAGTCCCTCCTCCCTTCAACTCCTCCCTTGCCCTGCCCTTGACTCCTAAACACTTCTCCCAATTTTCCTTTACTCCCCCATGCTCTGCCACATTGCTTTAACTCCTTGGTCTCAGGAATCTTTCCATTCCATTAGGTGTCTCCCTGAGTGCAGCCCAGAGTGTTTGAGTTGCAGACAGGTGGAGAAAAAAGAGGAAGAGGGTATTCTTTTGCAAAGTCAAGCATCCATCAGACAATTGGACTGTTACACTTTTTTTCTCTGTTTTATGGTGTTAAACTATGAGGGTTCCAGTTTCTTTTCTATGCTTTGAGTTGTAGTACAAAAGACCTCCTTCCTTTTGTTCTAATTTACAGTATGCCTGGCCAACAAAGGAATGAATTGGGAAGGTTTAGGACCCAGGTAGGAAATAGGAGTAGAAAAACTCCTTATTTTGTGACAATGTGAAATAAATAAATTTAAATAAATATCCTGATCCTTTAATGTTGGGGTGATGTGGAGTGGAACTGAGCCTCGTGTGCTCAGCCCCCATCTAATAACTGAGCCTATTATCCAGAATGCTGGCACCCCAGAACACAACTCTGAAAACAACTTCTTGAGATTCTTAAGATGTAACATACATGAAGCTCCTAGTTGTGGTGATGGGAATGTAGAAGTTGTTGAGATATTACAGTATTACCGAAATGCGGATGGTGATGATGTTGACAGTGATTATGCTTGGAACTCTCAGATCACAGAATTTTCCACCAGAGCACATCAGTAGCTCCTCAGGGGTGCACTCTCCAGGGAGAGGGGCTTCTCGAGGCTGTAGAACTGATCATTGCAATAGACTCTTAGCTGGTTGCCTTCCTGAGGCTTTTCTTCATGCATCTACATGAGACATTGCTGATGGAATGAACTTTCTAACAGGTAATGGGATCAAGACACCTCCAGGCTTCAGCCCCAATCCCGAGCTCCCCATCAGAGCACAACAGGGTAGCCATTCTAGTGCGTGAACTGCAAAGCCTTTTAGAGGCTTGTTTCTGTCTTTCCAGCATTATCTGTTTCTATTCAATATTCATCTCTCGAACTTGACAATCTGTTAAACCCTCATTTATTTGTCATTTCAAGCATGCACTCTTTGGTTTCACTCCTGAACGTGTTCCTTCTACACGCTGTTTTCTGATTCTCAAACACTCATTTCTATCATGCAAGCTTCCCTTGTCCCCATGGAAAATTACAATTAAACTTTAAAACCTATTCCACAATTGTCTTTTCTAAGAAGCTCTTTTTTTAACAAAAAGAAATCACTCCCTAGAAAGACCCACTTCTTCTCTGTACTATTTTAATACTTTGTGTATAATTGTGTTATTAAGTATAGCATAATATATATTTATTTTTTAAATGCCTGTTCCCCTTAATAGTCAATGAACTGTTTGAGGGTAGAGTTTTATTCATGACAAGACTGGAAACAGTTGTTGGGCTGAACTTCAGAGCATCTCTCCATCAGGTATTTATCTAGTGATTGTGCCAATTACAGCAATGCTGAGTTCCTGCTCCCATGTGGAGTTGTCTGAGCTTGTAGAGCATAAAGACTAGATGTATAGAACATTGTCAGAAGATTACGTGATGATCTCTTCTTGATAAAATTATAAACTATTTTCTTTTATTTTTTTAAGATTTTGTCTATTTATGTTTAGAGAGAGGGGAATGGAGGGAGAACGAGAGGGAGAGAAACATCAATGTGTGGTTGCCTCTCACGTGGCCCCCACTGGGGACCTGGCCCGAAACCCAGCCATGTGCCCTGAGTGGGAATCAAACCAGCGACCCTTTGATTCACAGCCTGTGCTCAATCCACTGAGCTACACCAGCCAGGACTTATTTTCTTTTTTATGACTTCCTGAGTGGTTTTTGGTCTGATTTTATGCAATGAATATATATCACTTTTACATCAGAGAAAAGAATTAGTTCTGAGTGTATCCCAACTAGGGATGTTTTTCTCTAGGAAAAAAATGTGTATTTTGTGTTACAGATATTAGGGTACTGGCCTAACAGTTACTTCCAGTTCCTTTCTACCTTGACCTCATCATATATGGAGGTTAGAAGAGCTACATAGTTGCTTTCCCAGACTTCTTTGCATCTAAAGTAGACAGGTGTCACAGATATGGCCAGTAAGATATCAATGGCTATCTGCTGGAGTAATTATTTCCCCCGACTTCCTCCTGCCTTGAGTACAGATTTGATGCCTAGAGAAATGGTAGCCAAATTGAAACAATGAGTTGCAAAACCATAAAAACAGAAATCAAATTCTAAGGTCAGGGGAGAGGAAAGGTAGAGCCTGAGCCTTTGTTGTCACTTAGCCACCGCACCAGGCCTGATTGTCTACTTCCTGTTGTTCTACTACATTGGGAAAATATCTGTATCATTCAACACACTAGTATTAGCTGGGTTTTCGAAATTTTATCCATAAATATTTCTCACAGATACAGATATATACAACAACTTTTATACAATAATATCTTAACAGTATCACTATAAAAATTGAAAAGTTAGAAAAATATCATATCCAATAATTAAAAATCAGTTTTTAAAACTATGGAACCAAATAATCAGCTTTTAAAAATAAAGTCTTAGAAGACTTTTAATAGCTTAAATAATTATTTATGGTATATTATTAACTTTGGAAAAGTTGGTTATTATTGATACAGAAAATATATTCTCAGTTTTATTGAAAAATATATGCATATGCATAGTAAAAAAAGTCACACATCATACACTGTTAATTGTCTTTGTTTGTGGCAATTGGACCACAGTGATCTGTATTTTATTCATTTATGAATTTTCACATTTTCTAAATGTCCTTTAGTGTACATAGATTATTTGTCTTAATTGAATTAGGAAAATTCAATTAAGAAAAGTAATATTAAATGTTAGTCATAAAGTAAAAAATACCAGAGAACTGGTTCCTGGAATGTGGAGAAATCTGCCCTGAGGCAAGTATTAGGTGAGTTAAATGGCAATTGGGGAAAAATGTAAATTGTATTAAAATGTCCGGCCTCTTACTAGATTTGTATCTGCGCCAACATTGATTAATACAGTCAGCCAATGATACTTCAGGAGAATAATGGGATATTGGATGGGCAAAGAACAATAGATGCTTCCATTTGCTGTTGAATTAAAAGCAAGTTAAAAATCCATTAACAGTGAAATGCAATCTTACCATGCTTTTACTCTTCTTCACGATCCTGTCTGAATAATTCAGAGAATGGGCAAAAAGCCCAGATAAATGCTCTGTTTTTATTTTCTCTTTGAGCCTCTCTACCTCAGCAGCTTGGTTTCCTAACAGGCTATCTCCATGGCTGCCCATTTCAAAGTGTCATTGGGATCAACAACCTGGAAACCCTCTTTTAGGACCCAAAGTGTTTTGTAGAAAGAGGCAAAGGTGTAACCTCAGTCTTAAGACAAGAAAACAGCAACTGTAGAAAGTAAATAGAAGGTTTAAATGTCAAAATACAGTATTTTGTTCTCCTGTGCCACTTAGAAATCATGTGAACTGGGGGAAATCATTTCATCTCTCTGGGCTCTGGTTTCCACATCTGTGAAACGGCTTTGCCGCTTTCTCCCAGTGTTTCCCGACAGTACTGACTGGAAACATGTCCATACGTAATGCACATTCTGTCCGTCGTCATGAAAACCGAACATTTTAATGAACCTCAACAAAGCAAGCACTTCACTTTGAAATTCATTAAACCCCCAATTAAACTAGGGTCACTAACGGGGAGATGCAGAAACTATTCCAGTAGCACAGGGTTCTGTGAATCAAGTCAGTGTGGCATTTCCTTTGGCTTTACTGGGTGAAGGGTCATTATGGCTAACTTCAACCACAAAGGTCCCAAGGGATTGGGTTCCCTCTAAATTATTCTGTAGCCTGAGGAGATCTATGTTCTAAGATTTCCCACTTCATGGGCTATCCACAGCTGGCTACCTCAAAGTTATAACTTGTACCCCCTTCATTCTCTAAACCATTTCAATTATATTCTGTTCAAACATGTGTCTATACAAACTTATGTGCACAGAAGTGCATATATAATGTCCTTACGTGTCAAACACAGCTCTCCTCTTAGCATGTATATGTATGGACATGCTGGACGTCTCCAGTGTTAGAGGAACTCACTGCTTATGAAGGTGCGCTTTCACTGCTGGGTGGCAGCTGATGTTGTTGGACAATCATTTCTCATATTTGGCCAAAATATGCTTCTTTGTTCTTTGTATCCTCTTGAACCCTGCCCTGCCATCCACCATGCAGAATAACCCTGGATAGACTCTCCTTTGGACTCCTTGACTTATATGGAACCAGTTGTTAGATTCATGGCTGAACTGTGCATAGACAAGAGTGTCACTCCCAACTTGGGTTACAAGTATCATCAGGGTTAAAGGACTTGCCCTCCTCTGCTCCCTTTATCAAGCACGCAGTGATTGAGAATATTGCAGTGGGGCATTCATGAAACCATAATACACACAAATAATAGAGAACTTCCATTTTCCTGAATCTGATCACTGTCAGTGTAAAAGAGAGTCTCAAGGCTGTATTTCTTCGACTCCTGCTGCTGTAGTGTCATCAGCTACCCACACCCGTGTGTAATCTTCATGCCCACATTTATTCATTCAATAAATATTTATCAGGCATGAATGCCAGGTGCAAGACAGAGTGTAAAGTGCTTTGGGGTATAAAACAATAAATCAGGCATAAGCACCTTACATCTAGATTAAAAAATAAAATAAAAAATCAAACATCCACTTACTTAGTAATACGAAACCAGCACCCAAGCAATCGATTTTTGATGTTGTTATTTGATTCGTTTGTTTGCTTCTTGCCTCCATGCAGCTCCTTGATGCTTTGTAGACACCACTAGTAGAGGTGCAGTTCTTAGAAGCATCTTTTCTAGCATAGTGCCCAGCAAGGGTAAATAACATGCTAGCTATTGAAAGGCCCGAGAAGAAGGTCTCTCTCTTGCTCCTGAAAGGTTTCCTACGATGATTCAATGAAAATTAGTGGTTCTTCCCCAGAACTAGTTTTAGTCTTTATTTGCCTCTGGTCTAAAATGAGCTTTGAGAATATAAGTGGGAACACTTTTATAGAAACTTCCAAGCATGGAAAAGAAAAAAAAATAAAAAACTCTTGAGGCACAGCAAGATGGGAAAAAGAGGCGAGGAAAAAGGGGTGGGAGCAAGCAGAAATTTAATTGTTGACATTAGTATTGCAAGAAATAACCCGTGTTCTGTGCCTACCGACGGCATATATATGACCAAATAGACAATGATGGCGTAGAACTCATGTGAAGATTCATGTGAAAACACTGATCATGGAAGACACTCACACAATGAGCACATCTCTTTTTAAATTTCAGAGGACAGCCTATGTGCTACCTGGTGGCAGATAATTTGACAGGGCAATGCGCATAACGTGAGAGCACGGCCCTTTCATGGCTTCCAGGCTGTTCTAAAGAGAGACCAGCACCTCTGATGCAGAGCTGATGTTCCTGGGGAAGATTCTTATCTGCACCTCCTCAGCACCAGTCACTTTTATTTCCTTTGCAGAGCTATGAATCTGTTATGATTGCTCTTTTCCCTAACAAAGGATTGTATTCCCAGGCCTGGCCACATCCACCTTCCCTCTATGCCCACCTATCTGTTTGACAAGCTTGACCCCCAAAGATCAGAGGCATGATGAAATGGGAGGGCAGTGCAGAAAACGCAGTGGCTGTTGCAGGAAAATCCGCCGTACTAACACACGTAGAGGGATTCACTTTTATGTAGAAAGAGCAGTCGTTCTGTTCGAGTACTTGTTGACATGAGCACATGTGTGGTCCAAAGGTAAGAACTGGGCATTCGAGGAGACAGGAAGGTCAAGTGCAGTGGAGAGTTTCACTTGGTTGGCCTCCAGCCTCTCTTTCCCTCATGAACCTATGCCAGGGTCCAAGGGAAGAAGATACTGTAACAAGGAAGAATAAGAGTTTCCATAAGACTTGAAGGACTCCAAGGCAGGACTTCTTTGCACTGTGTGCTTGTGGACACCAGGAATACATTTGAGAGAAAGCCTTTAAGCACTTCTTGAACTTGTGGGCAGATGATGTACATAACAGTAGACACTTGACCTCTGAATTCAGCCAGACCTGGGACTGAATTAAAGACCCTGGTTTTTACTTTATAGTTGCATTACCTAGGGCATATCACTCCTTGCTGCACCTCATTTTCCTCATCTAGGAAATGGGATCACAGTCAGGATTACCTGTGTGAGGCAGAAAGGAGTTTTTCTTTATCATTTTCCCATTTTCAAATCTATGATGACAAAAATTATTTCACTCCAAGTCTCAGCTTTAAAAAGATAATAGTTATTCTGAAACTTGTAGTTTAGAAACAAAATGCAGACTGATACTAGGGAAATCAGATGATTTATAGTACACTTAGCTCCATCATTATGGACGGGTTATGTTGCAGAGGGTCATTTGTATGTAAGCCGTCTACAGCATTCCAAGCACTGAACAGATGTGAACTGCTGGGTGCCTTCCAGCTGCAAATGGCATCTGGCATTGCGGCCACTCCCACTGCAGCTTGTTCATTCTACCAGTGCTCATGGAGACAGTGAACAAGGCAAAACTCACCCCTCCTAAAATTAAGACTCAAATTTTAGAAGGGCTCTTCATAATTTTAAATCTGACAAAACACATTGCAATAAACATTCAAAAAACATCTATCCAGTCTTCAGCAAATATGCTCATGTGCAAAGTATGCCTCAAAGAAGATTGGAAGAAAGTTCTCTCCTTTCAGGTAGTTGTCCTGATGAAGACACTCAGGTTTCTACTGAATTAAAATGAGGCATTGATTTTTTTCCTGTCAGTCATCTTTTTCTGTGTCTTCCACCCCAACGAGTAACAGCAGAGCAGGAAATGTCAGGAGTGGGGGAAGAGGACTTGGGAAGTATGATCCTGAATGGTAAACACTGAAAGCAAATACAAAAGATACGTAAGAAGCAGTGCATTTTGGAGATGAGACAAAACATGTCACATATGCAGGAGAGACAGCAAGGTTCCCTGTTCAATATAATAGATCAATGTTACCTAAATATCTTACAGAAGTCAGGAAATGGGTTAGGAGCCTTGCCCATTACTCCAGTTGTGTATTGGAGATGGGACTCCAGCATTAGACAAATGGGTATCGAAGTTAAGAGAAATCTATACATTATTGGCAAACGCCCAGTCTGAAGACATCATACCTCCTTCAAGGCTGAGTAAAGAGAATTTTTAAAAATAGACATAAAGAAATTACAGGAGAAGAAAATATAAGAAAATTTTTTGAAAGTGATATACTGTAATTAGAAAGAAAAATTTTTAATTGAATATTTGATCAAATAAACCAAGAAAAAAAAAGAAATATCCATTAAATAGAAGGAGAAGTAGGCTAAAATAAAAGAAATGAATGGGATGAAAACAAAGTTGAATGAGTTAAAAAAAATGCAGAAATACCAAAATTATAGTAGCAAAATTACAGGCCACACTGGGTGCAAATGGAGGTGAAAATACAAAAATGTGGAAAATCAAATACAGATGGTGGAGGAAAACCTGAGAAAACAAGGACATGAAAATAAAGAGAGGGAACAGAAGAGAAGATGGTCACTCAAGACTAGCAAAGAGAATAATCTGCCAGTATTTGGATAATTGCTGTACCTGAAAAAGGAAATTTATAAATGCAACAAAAGTGGTGATGGAGTCTTTAAGTAAAGAGATCTCTGAGCTAATGACTAAGGATACAGAAGGAGACAAGTGTGTGCTAAGCAAAATTGAAGGGTCACTGGGAAAGTGGTTAAAAATTAAGACATTAGATATATCCTGGTAGAAACATATATTTCAAGTTTGGGGAAAAAAAAAACCTCTACAAACAGCTAGATGGAAAAAATAAAAAGATTTCTTCCCACAGGGACAAAAAGTAAACTAGCTTCTTTTTTATAATACGATAGTCTTGTAACAGGGCACTGGTCTATAAAATATAAGCTAAATACTACTAAGAAAATTCAACCATGAATAAAAGATCAGGTTTGGGGACTTAGTGAAATTAAGCACTACACAAAATGAAGTTCACGAGTCAAATGTTTATTTCACCCTAAAGGAAAAATTACGTACGTAGCTTGTTTTTGTTTGGATCTTATGACACATGCAAACAATTTTAAGATAGCCCCTGTGGCCTCTCATGCTACTAAGCTGTACTGCACTTGACTTTAATTAAAATTTCCTCTTTTTTCCTCCCTCATCTGTATTTCAAAGATGACTACATCTTTTTATTGAGTCCATATAATCTTGAGCATCTCCTTGCATAAACAGAAAGCAAATGCCTCTCCTAACAGTTCGCCAGGGACTCTTTCACCAAAGCGTGTTAATAAATTTGGAGACCGTGAATGTCCTTAAAACGTTTATTAAGTTTTTCCTTCTGTTCAGGATCTTTATGGAGAGCATGTGGAATCCTATCCACTCCTTGTTCCCCACAGCTACCAATCTTCCCCAAACTGGATGAATGTTCGCTTTTCGGTTCATTGTCAAACTACGCTGTCTCAATTCATTGTGTGTTTTCTCCATCTCCTAGTTTTTTTGTGGGCAACACTTTAACTGAATTCCATCAAGTAATTGCTCAAAGAGCAGGCTGCATAATTCCCAGGGTTAATGAGAGACGCCAAGTCTCGTTAGAGTCCTGCCTTCTAGCGTCTTTTCATCTCGCTACAGAGACCCTGTTCTCTTTGGGAGAGGATGCTGTGTGCAGATTACTTGCCCTGCTGTAAGTCCTGCGTTGAAGTGGCCCTTTCTTTGCATTAATGCACTGCGCTAGGAGAAAAATAATAACAATTAGCTTCACAGCATATGTCCCTAATGGTTTGATAAAGGACCGCATGGGGCATCATGAAGAAAATGAGTGTGGAAAAGATTCTTCTTATTAAGCTTAGCAGGGGAGGAGGTTTAGGATATTCATTTCCATAGATAAACAAACAAGGCAAAGCAAAGGAACATCTGCTGGGAAGGGCTCCTCCAACATGTAGCAGATGTGTTTCAACAACAAAGCATATCCTGGAAGCATTTTAGGGTTTAATTATTTAGTTATTTCATTGAGCTGAGGAACAAGGGGGTGGGGATGGATGCAGGAGGCATATTGTAAATTTACTGAGCCTGGAAATTCAATTTTGAATGCAGTTTAAGCCTTCACATGCTCAAGTTTCTCTCAGAACATATGCTAACTGTTTTTTGATACAAAGACCCCGACGGGACTGCATCATCCCATTGCATGTGTTGGGGGGTATTACTCTGAATCATCTTCTCTGCTTCATCCCCCCAACCATACCCTCAGCTTTCCACTGTGTTTTTGTAACTTCCCATCTCCTCTGTCTGCCTGTAGTTTCACCCTGCTCAAGACTGTTGTCCATGGAACAGTCTTTCTAAAACGCACATCTGATCCCTGGAGCTGTAAGACCAAAAGGGAGGGACATGATGTGAGAGATTAGGGAAAGATAGGTCCAAAGCAAAAGAAAATTGATCTAGGACAGGAGAAAGGAGGAAAATAAAGTAGTGACAGCAGAATGTATCCAGACGTTAGCCCGACGGTTCAGAAGAGAACAGCGGAATCATGTGCAATGCATGGAATTGAACCCTCCGGGGCGGTGCCTTCTCCCAGGAAGGCACGGGTTCTACAGGAGCATGTCGGTAAAAAGGCTGTGCAATTCAAGTCTGTGTGCAGTTGCTGGAAAGGCTGGTCAATCGGAGAACAAGGTATCTAATTACAGTGCCCAGCAGTAGCACAGCAGCCTCCTCTGGATTCCTTTTTACCATCCTCCAGTGCCCACCGCACGGAAGTCCAAGAACTGTAGTGTGGTTTACCAGAACTCCCGCTTCTCTTTTTCTAGATGACTCTTCCACGCTTTTCCGGTGTGTTTGGCACTCTAGCAAGTATTTACAATTTTCATTTCCCCAAAGAGCTATTCCTATGATTTTGTTCAGTCTTCCCTTCTCAGGATAGACCATAATGTGAATTTTGATCTCTTTTTCTCTCTGAGGCCTTCCCTGCTCACCTTCACACCAGTCTTTGTCAAAAACAGTCCCTGCAGTCAACTTTCAGAAGGGCTGGCCTTCCACTCTACGTTTAGGAACTATCATTTCATCTTTTCCTCCCATAGGACTCAAATTTTGGAGGTCATAATATGCTCAGTTTATGTGAGTTCAATGAATGAATGGCTCAGTCAGTGTGGCGTAGTATTACATGCTACGTAACCAAGTTACATAGCAGGGAGATTGGGTGAGGCAGCCAAGGATACGTATTCAGGGACATACCTTCCCTTCTAACTTATCAGAGTAACAACTGTGGCCAAAAGCAATGTAGGTTGAAGATGAGAAAAGTGGCAAAAATGCCCCACCTTTTTTATTTCTTTTTTCTTAAGATTTTTTATTTATTTATTTTTAGAGAGGGGAAGGGAGGGAGAAGAGGAGGGAGGAGAACATCAATGTGTGGTTGCCTCTTGCATGGCTCCCACTGGGAACATGGCCTGCAACCCAGGCATGTGCCCTGACAGGGAATCGAAACAGTGACCCTTTGGTTCACAGGTCAGCACTCAATCCACTGAGCCACACCACACCAGCCAGGGCCCATCTTTTTTATTCATTTATTTTTTTCAGTCAATATTTTTGTTACAGTGCTTTCTATTGCTACTGTTAAGCAATTCATCTTATCTAAGCAAAGACATCTAAAGTTAGTTCAGCTTCAGAGAAGGCTGCATCAAGGACTTGTGATGAGTGATTAGTATTCATTCCTCCCATTGGCAGGCTGTGTTTTCTTTCATGTTGGCTCATGATCAGGCTCCCTGGAGAAGCCCAAGGCAGCTCAGGGTATAGAGCATCTTCACTGTTGGCCAGTCTGGGAGAAGAGCCTGCTTCTCACTTGGCTGTCCCAGCATAAGGCTTATTGCACTGCCCACACCAGGAACCCATCCCCAGAGGGGTCCTTATTGCCAAGTGAAAGTGACATTCTTGTTGACCAGGCCTAACTCACAAGTCCTTCTCTGTGGCCTACTTCATTCCAAATGCTTAGACAGAAAGTATAGGACAAAGTTGTCACAGGTAGTTGTCAAAGTTGTTATAGGTAGGGAAACCATATAATTTTATTCAACAAACCAGGACATCTTTGAGAGTGAAGATGGGGCTTTTAACAAACCAAGGCACAAGCATAAACTGCATCATCCAGGCAACCTGTGTGTATCATCACCCTGCCCGTAAGGAAAACAGGACACTATTATCATACACGATACATGTATACAATATATACATACCATGTGTGTGTGTGTTAATATATATGTATATGCATGTATACATGTACATATATAGTCACATTTGTGTATGTGTTAAGTTATCATATGTTTTAAGACTTTTATTTTACACAAATTCACAGAAAGAACTCTGGACTACTTTAATGAAACATGTTTTTAGTGTTACCTCTTCAAACTGGTAGATTACTTTGGGCAAATCTCTTTACTTCTCAGGTTCCTGTTTCTTTATTTTTTGAACGTGCTTTACTGGGAATTTTTAGCATCCTCTCTGGCTCTAAAGTTCTCTGGAGTAGTATTATGATTCCAGGGAAAAGACAAGGCAAAACCCAAGTGGTCTGGGAGGTGACTGACTCTTGAGACAGGCTGAATCACATAGTTATAACATTTTTGGCTCCATGTGGCAGATTTGACATTTTCAAAGCCATAACAACAAAATCAATAAAAGCAACAGCTATGTGTCAGCGCTCATAATCTGCCAACAACAGTGCTGAGCTCTTGATATGTTATTTCACCTGTCTTCACCCAACTCAACGAGAGAAGCATCATTACCCCCATTTTATAGATAAGGAAGCTGTCACTTTCATCAGTTATTCACCGAATACTTACTGAACGCTTACTCTATGCCAGACCTTGTTCTAGGTCCTGAGGAAACAGTGATGGATATGACAGCACAGGCCTCAGAATTTACGGAAATTACATTCTATGGAAGTAAAGCCATTAGGAGTTAGCCTAACTCCTATTCACTCACCATCCAAGGGCAAGTCTAGCTCCCAGAGTAGAAGTCTATGGAAAGTAGTTGGCTGTTCAGGGCTCTCCCTCTGTGAATTCACAGACTAGCCTCTGGTGGTGGGCTGGTGGTCATTATTGGTCAGCAGGCTGGAAGTCAGGAAGGAGACCTGGACATGGCATGAGGAAGCTGAGGACAAACTGGAGCCTGTTAGCATCTCGGCATCTGTCCCTCACCCCTCTATCTGGTGAAGAACTTCAGAGAACAGTGACTGCTAATTTACTTCCACTTCTCAATCTCATGCAGACTCTCCTGAGGGCCAGCCCTAACCTGGTTCCATAAAGGAAGGCCGTTCTGAGAAATCCAGCTCCCTCATAGTTAAGTTGGCACAGCACAACACCACCAGAGAGGGGATGGGGTGGGAATGGCAGTGAGTTAAGAGAGACAGATAATAAACAGTTTAAAAACAAGCATATCAGTACCAACACGGAGATAATCACAGTGGGAAACTGCGCTGTAGAGTCACTGGGGACCAGTTCAGATGAGAGTCGGAAAACTTTTCAGAGTGGACAAGTGGAGAAGCAGAGACTCAAACTCAGGCAATGTGGCTCTGAAGCCAGGTATTTTACCTTCCACACAAATTCTCTGCAAACTTGAATAATAATAATTTCCTGGGGGCAGAGGTTGTATCTTAAAAATGCCAATTTTTAGGCACCTTCCCAGAACAATGGGCTCAGATTCTCCAAGTCCTAGAATCTGTGGTTTTAATAAGTACTGGGGGTGGGATTTAGCAGATCAGTTTAGAGAACACTATACCAGTGCTTTAAAAAGAGCAACGAATCGCTGTAGTGGATGGACTGCTCACATATCTCAGCAAAATCCTCGGGTTACTTTAAACCATCAGCCTTGTAGTTAGCGACTCGATGTGCTAACCCAGTGCACCACAGACAACTATGCAGCTTGGCTATGACTTCAACTACAACACAGAAGTCTTTTCTGTTTGCCATGTTGTCTATAACACACGAGTGCCCCGCAATATACACATCCACACACCGTCAGCTTTTCTGATCTAGCACAGAACTCTGTGTGTGCATGTGTTCAGGAAGCCAACCCGGCAAAGCCTTTTAACTCCTCAAAGGTACTTGAAAAGCACTGTGTTTAGACATTTCAGCAACTCCCTCATACACCTGGGAGAGACGGGGATGAAAATGTGCTTCACTTCTAGGGAGGGGCTTTATCAGGCTTTACAACCACAGTCTGAAAGGCAAAACTTCGACAGCAGTAGACATGCGGCAACATTAATGAAAACGTTCCCTCCCCTCCATGCCGAGGGCTTCCGTGGGGGATTAATTGTTTAATATGCACAGAGGACTCTGAGGATGAAAAGACCGACACAAAGGCCGAAGATGAACTCTCACTTTGTTTGCTGTTCCCGTCCTGTGGTGGAGTCTGCGGGGCCGCCATGTGTTTGAAGCAGCTCCAAGATTATAATGATAATGATGACCACGCTTGGAGCCAGGAGAGCAGAGTGAGCAGGGAAGAATAATTTAGACTCAGCTATAATTCTAGTAACTGCAAAAGCCAGGGCTTTCCTATTAAACAGAGTCCTGACTCTCTACCCCCTGCCGGCTGTGTGACCTTGGGCAAGTTGCTTACCCTTTTGTGAAATTCTATTTCCTTGGCTGAAAAATGGGATAATATATCTACTTGGTTATCATAACTTAGAGGTGTTTTAGAAGACTTAGGTGGTGCTTGGCACGTTGCTGGTAGTTGTGCAGTTATAACTATTGTGGCTGTTGCCGGTGTTTGAGGAATGGTAGTAAATAGGATTCCAAGGCCTGATGCTTCAGGAGCCAACACTGATCCTAAATAAATTAAAAAATGACAAAAGAGGAGGAATGAACCAGACTGACAGGCAAGAAATCTTTTAAAGTATCTGTGTGTGTGTGTGTGTGTGTGTGTGTGTGTGCACGAAATAGAGATCTCTGCTATTATTTATTCAAGATGAAATAACTTTAAGTCATTTAGTCGTAATTGCTCTATTTTTTCTTCTAATAACCCAACTAATTTCTTTAATATGGCCCTACTGTCACCTGCCACTCACACCCTCATTGCAATGTTTATCAAAGGTGAGGAGTTAAGGACTTCTGTGAATTGTTTGAGCTGCTCTGCGTTAAGTGGAGACTCTAGATATACATATAGTGTAGCTATAAGATGCTAGGGAAGAGACACTTAGACTTTAAGACCAACTCTGGCTCCCTTTCATTTGGATATTGGGGATTATCTTCCCACTTTTTCCAAACTGGGAGCACTCCAGGTAAGGAGGTGGGAGTTGGCAGCAAGGGGTAGGAGAACCACAGTGTTTGTCTGCTTTGAATTCTACCCAGAATTTTACTCCAGGTGGGGCTTCACTGAGCGCCACTGCCCAGCTGGTATTCGCTGTCCCCTTGGGTCTGAGGCTGCTTCTCCAAACCCAAAGAAGTAATGATCCCGGCCTGGGCTCCACCTCCCCATAATGATCACGGCAACTCTGTAACATCATAGTTATGCACCTATGGGTTTCCAACCACACTGTCATGGAGAGAAAAAAGAAAATCAAGGATCCCCAGTGGGTCCATTTTCTCAAATTTAAAAACACTGGTGTGGAGAGCACTTGTTTATAGCATAAGCCATCTGGCTTCTCTGATGTACACATATTAGGTAACGGGATCCTAAAAACTGCAGGTTCAGAACTTAATGCCTGAAAGTTGGTGGCAGGGTCAGCGGCCCTTCCAAAGCCAGAAAAGACTTAAGAAAAAGAGTAGGAGCCAAGAGTGTCTCTCTGTTCTCCCTCGTATATTGTCACATTATAAGAGCAAGGCTAAAGATGGTAGCTTACAAAATCTTTCAGAAAAATTTCTCTGAGTCCGTTTTAGAAAAAAAATTCCACGGCCACAGTACTAGATTGGCAGGGGGAGGGAATGGTCCCCATTCAGGAGCAACATCAATAATAAATAGCTCGCCAAAAGAACTACCTTTAGCATTAATTAGCTCTGTGATGTTAGGAAATTCAATTAAACTTTGCTGGCCTTTTTTTTTCCCTTGCTTGTTTGTTTGCTCTTTTTTCCCTCTAATTGAGATGGCAAAAGAACTTTTAATGAGACAACTTACTACATTTTGACAGGAACTTCTCTGCACATGAATATATTCCTCCAAGGACAAAACTCACAGTTGTCGCTCCTTAACTTCTCAGTGTCCTTAGTTAGGAGTGCAAGTATGCTGCAACTTCATAGGCACACGTGGCTGGGAATGGATCATAGGCAGAGCAATGGCAATAAAGATTTGACTCAAGGGTCCAGAGCATTGTAATAAACTCTGTCTTGGTTTGGTAAGAATTGATATCCAGCCCTGGCTGGTGTGGCTCAGTGGATCGAGTGCTGGCCTGCAAACCAAAGGGTCACTACTTCGATTCCCAGTCAGGCCACATGCCTGGGTTGTGGGCCAGGTCCCCAGTAGGGGGTGCGAGAAGCAACCACACATCAATGTTTCTCTCCCTCTTTCTCCTCTCTTTAAAAATAAATAAAATATTTTTTAAAAAATAAATGATATCCACAGATATGCAAACTGGGGGTTAATAAATCATATCCAGGTACACTTAATCTGGAAATAATGAATAATTTATATAAGGAATGCAAGAAGAAGCCATCCAGCATCAACAGAACACCCAGTAACAGCCCATCATACCTGCTCATCACAAGCAACATGTGCAAGGTGAGGGCCCTGGCTAGGAAAAGTAGGACTCGGACTCAATGGCTTCAGAGGAGGGTTCTACTAGGAATGCAGAAGTGAAGAGAGGGAAACTGAGGCAGAAATCCAGGCAAAGAGGACCCAGTGGTGGCAGAGGGGGCAATAGAGTAAGGAAAGGGGTCATCTGTTGGGAACTTAGGCTCACCTGGAGTTGGGAAAGCATTGACTAAGCCATGATCCTTTTTCTTGAAGAACCAACACTGCACGTATCTAAGCTAAGAGCACCTTATAAATGAGCTCCCAGATTTCTGCTTCTAGCCAAGATGGAGTAACAAAGATCAGATTTACCCCTCCATCTAAAACAAGTACGAAATTAGACAGGATAAATAAAGCAATGACTTTAATACAGTAGAGATGGGTAAAGAAGGGCAGTGATTTCTGGGACTTGGGAGACAAACATTTTGGGGAGCCCTATAATAGCCTCAGTAAGAGAAATTTTAGGCTCAGTTGGTATGGGGAGTGAAGACATGGGCAAAGACTGGTGGAATCCTTGAATTGAAGAAACAGAGCCTGGGAAGGCCCAAGTGGCTATATTTTCAAATACTAAAGAGGAGACAGCTGCACAGAGAGAACTTCACACACTTGCAGAGACTGCCCACGGGGTATCCAGCCGACTACTGAGGAGTGGACGCATGTGAGGCAAAATACCCGAGGCCAGGGACAGACCCAGCCCAGAGGATTCCAGGAAGGAGTCATTGGCGCTCACACAGAACCATTAATGCTGCCTTGTGCTATGGTCATCCTGAGGGTGAAGGAGAGCCAATAAGGAGCCTGAAGCGGAGAAGTGAGGTGGCCACAGTGACCCTTTAGAAACAGAACTCTGGGTACAATGTGGAAAACTGATTGAAGGGAAAGAAACCCAAATCAAAACAGAGGTTCAAAAATAACAAGAAATAATTAACTTTTTTCTTTTTAAATATGGGCGGTTACTATGTTCCAGGCATTGCACTAGGCTGAGTACATGCATAATCTTACTCCATCCAACCACTAACTGAGGCCAGAGAGGGCAAATAAATTGCCCAAGGTCACAGAGCTCGTAAGTAGATGAACCAGGAATCAAACCGAACACCTGTACCTGGTCCCTACATCTTGCTGCTTCCTTTCTTGAGGTTGGCTGATTCAATCCCAAAACTACAAATCAAAGTCCTGTATTTGTCCTAGAAGTAGACGTTAGCAAAACCCTCGTCTAGCAAAACCCATGACAGCACATAAAAACATATTCATCTGACAATAACCACTGCCATTTGTTTCCTATTTAGTATCTCTCCAATCTATGTGTTATAGCTGCTTACCTGCGTTTAGTGCTCTCAACAAGCCAGAAAGGAGTCTATTAATTTTTCCCTCTGAAGAGCCTAGCTGTGGAGCCAGTACATTAACCAGCCAGGCCTTCACGGTCCACTGCCCTCGCGTCAAGCAGGCCTCCTGACTTCATTGCAGAGCAGACAGCCGCACGCCACAGACCAATGTGCTGAGAAAAGGCAGCGCTCAGAGGAAAGTAACATCGCAGCTAATAAAGTCACTTCTCTTTAACGACTGTAAGATCTTTATTTAATGGACAAAGGGCAGAGACCCAAAGTGGTTCCTCAGTACTAAAGGGACAGCTGGAGTCCTAACCAGGCTAATGTGAACTTCCTCTTTTTCTAAGAACTGCAGAATTTAAATGCTATGAGTTGAGACTTATTCTCCTGCCATTTTTATTTTGAGCCCGGTGTTTAGTTAGGTAGACGGATCCTGTTGAGTGCCGCGCCCCAGGCACAAGCCACGGGGCACTCTGATCCATGGCTGCCTCGCAGGGCTTTTCTGTCCACAGTTACCAGCCCATTCCTCCTCTTTGCTGTACAAAGGAAAAGTCAGTAATGAATCCGCATGTGCCAATTTTTAAGAGCAACCTACTTTCCACTTAAAAAAAGGGACAGTGGACATTAAATTCTTTCTATTTACTCAAAAAAAAGAAACAAAAGTTTCCAGACAGTGTTGCCAATGAGGGGGCTGCGTTTTGACTGAAGGAGCGATGGTCTCCCTATTAAGACTCTCATTTTGTAACCATGTGTGTGCGTGTGTATGTGCACGTGTGTGTGTGTGCAAAGACAAGTATGGAGCTTTACTGCACACTTTGTTCAGTCCTAAGAAAGCTCCTGACAGACACTAATAATTGATTGTACAATTTTTTTCTCCTTGTCCCACATAGAATCTCAGATGCTTTGTCAACACAGCTCAACTCTAGAAAACTCCACCAATTTATCTAATTGGTATTTAAAGTGAATCCTATCAGCTTTCCATGGACCTGTCTTTCAACTTGAACATTTTCAGTAACAGAGGACCCCCTATTTCTAAGCCAGCAAGCCACATTTTCAGATCGTTTCTAGTGTTTAAAGTTCTTTCTTGTATTGAATGAGAATCTACCTTCAATTCATTTCTACCCATAAGTCCTAATTGTGCTTTCTGGTCCCTGTGGAAAAATCAGTGCATTTTACTTTATACCCTGAAAATGGTTTTTACATTCCTATCTGCAACTATCTTTATTTGACTCAAATTCCTTCATTTTTATTTAAGAGTGAAGTCTTTCAAGGAGTAATTATCCACTGAGCACTGTATTTGGAAGTGGAGGTAAAATAGTAAGGAAGCAAACTTTCTCCTGTTCTCATGTAACTCTCTATGGAATAGAGGAATCAAGTACACAGCTGTCAGAGCAGAGAGTGATGTGTGCTCAGACATGGGAAGCTCGGGGTGCTATAAGAGCATAAACGAGGGGCCGAGAAACCCTGAAATCTGGAGCAGGGGTTGTCAAGGACGGCTTTTGAACTAAAGTAAAGCCTAGAAGAATATGCAGGAATTAGCAAGCACGGGGTGGGGAGAGTGGAAGTTAGAGGCACGAAAGTGATTCAGTAAAGAGAACAGAATGCCCAGAGGATAGGAGGTAAGAATCAGCAAGATCCACCTGTGGAGTGTGTGCGTGTGAAGCAGGAAGTGGGTGCAAAAACCTGCAGACTTTTGAAGACTTCTGAGTCGAGCTCAATGTCATTCCAAAGGCTTTGGGATGAACTGCCGCCAGGTGCAACATTTGTCGTGGAGAAAGATCACCCAGCCCAGTCAAGAAACTATTCTCCTCACTACGAGGCAAGATGAGGTAGGCAGAAATCGGGATGGAGGTGGCTGCTTTTCATCCTTTCATCGTGATGGTCACTCGTCTCATTAAGTTCAATTTTTCAAAGTTCCTTGGATGACTTAATACTCCACAAGTGAATAAAAATTCCAGTTATGACCTGAACCATTGCAGAATAAAGATGAGCAATTGCCTTGCTTTTTCTGGACACTGCAGAAAATGGTCACATTTATTTTGGGTCACTGTACCACATTGTTTGCTAACATTATGACTGCAGCAGACTAGAACCCATCAGTCCTTTTTTTGTGCTGTATAAGCACATATTTCTTTCTCTGATAACCATGCTATATTTCTCATTTCAGGTGCAAAAATGTTGCATTTATGCTTGATACAATACATATTTCTTAGGTTTTCCCCAGTATACCAGATTGCTGAGAATGTTTTCGATTTATTTCTGTTATCCAGATGGAAGTTCAGATTAAAAAGACTAAAATCTTTAAAGTCAGACAGACCTTGGTTAAAATCCTGGCCTGACAACTTAATTAGATTTTTGGTGCTAAGAGACTTTTCTAACCTTACTATTTTTAAATGTAATCTAAGGTTGATTATATTATTGCATCATACGTGTGTGTGTGTGTGTGTGTATAAAACATATAATACCATTGTGAGGATTAATAGAAATAATACCTGTAAAATGCCTGCTGTGTAGTTATTAAATGCCAGTTAATTCAACTGTGGCCTCTTGGCTCCAAGCACATGCTCTGTTTCTGGCTTTGGGACACTGGGCCAGAGTAACTTGTGTTTTCCAGTGTGCACACTTACCCTGACTCCATAAACAAAACTTTATTAGCCCTTGCATTCTCTTGACTTGGGTTTTATTAATGGGGCTTTGAGTTCGGTGGCTAAGAACAGAAATTAACAGCTATTTAGAAATTAACTCCCCATGAGAACAAATACTGTTTAGCAAAGAGTATTTATTACTTACCAGGAACTCTTAATGCTTTACATGTATAAACACATTTTATCCTCAATAAACTTATGGGGGAGTTTGCTGCTGTTATAATTGCTGCCCCACTCAGAGTGAACCAGACTAAACACGATGCAGCTAGAAAATTGCATAGGTTTGTTCTAGTGAGTTGAATGGTGGTCTCTCAGGTGATATGTCCACCCAGAACCTGTGAATATGACCTTATTTGGGGAAAAAAAATCTTTGCATATGTGACTAAGAAGTTCAGGAAGGATCCTTTTTTATTAAGGTGGAAACTGAATTGAATGATGTATCTTTATAAAAGATGAAAAAGGAAGAGAAAGGATCTGAAGATGAAGGCAGAGATTTAAATGACATATCTACATGCCAAGAAAAGCCAAGGACTGCCAGCAACTTTCAGAAGCTGGGAGAGAGGCATGGAACAGATTCACCCTCATAGCATCTGGAAGAAGTCAATTGTTATGACCCCTTGAGTTTGGACATCTGGCCTCCAAACTGAGATAGCAAATTTCTGTTATTTTAAGCCACCACACTTATGTTAATTGTTATGGCAGCCTGAGGAAGCAAATATATTCATAGGGTTAGTAAGCATCAAAGCTGGAACTTGAACCCATCTAGTATGGTTTCCAGAGACTAGCCACTCAACTATTAAGGTTTATTGCCCTGCCATCCTGAAAAAAGCAGTTGAAAAGATTTATGCTAAATTCTCCCAGAAAGTGGAACAGAGGGGTGAAAGCTGTAGGGGTTGAGAAACCTTTTAGAGTCTCTCCCTTGGAAATGGGCATTGAATTGGGGTGTGGGGCCCCAAGGATTGACTAGTCAGTTGCAGTGTTCTCATTGTCATGTACGGTCACCATCCTCCCTTTCCCCTAGAGGTGACAATATTTCCAATGGTGTGGCTTGGTGATGTTGATGTGACAGAAACCTTGGCGGAGAACTTTTACAGCCACAAGAAGAGATTGTGAATCCAAGGTTGGCAATGTGAATTTTGTAGCCCTGGACCAAGCATATTCGCTAGTATAAACTAGTATAAACTGTCTAGGTGATCTGCACTATGTAAGACCTTAGGACATTTCTATAATCCTAGGGGAATGGATGGGGTAGGCTTCTCAGATGAGATTCACATAGGCTTTCCTCTGAGCCCAGTGTAAAAGACCTAAAAGTAGATCAAAGTAAATTTGGGGAAATTGATGAATTAATGAAACTGGCATTTTAGAGTTATAAGGGATAAATTTCCTAGCTGATACTCATACACATTTGTTCGCTCACACAAGATTTCATTAATGGGCTTCCATGGTTGGGAGAGAGGTCACAGAGGTCCTCTAGGGGATACTTGAACCGTTGAAATTATCTGTAAACTGTGTGTGTGCGTGTGTCCGTAACATTGAAAATGTACTTCAAAAGGTCCACATCTCTCAACATAGCAGGAACCACTAGCCTACATGAATTGAGAGGCACCTTCCAGCCCTGGCATTTTATGATTCAGTTACTTTGCAATAGAATAGAGTAGGAATCTGTATAATTCTTAGCCTCAAACTACCAGAAAGATAAATCAATGTTAAAAATGTTCCTTCTACACTCACTCTTGTTGAATAAAGAATATAAAGACCATCCTGACTGGTGTGGCTCAGTGAACTGAGCACCAGCCTGCCAACCAAAGGGTCACTAGTTCAATTCTCAGTCAGGGCACATGCCTGGATTGTGGGCCAGGTCCCCAGTGGGGGGCATGTGAGAGACAACCACACATTGATGTTTCTCTCCCTCTCTTTCTTCCTTTCCCTCTGTCTAAAAATAAATAAATAAAATCTTTAAAAAATATACAAAAAAATGTTTTAAAAAAATATAAAGACATATTTCACTATTCTATTGTTCCTGTTCTTCCATAGCTGAAAAATCTTCCAAGTCCACATTTCATTGAATTGACCTATGTTCTGACTTCAGGACTCATGGGTTTTCAAGGTTGGTAGTTTATTCAATCTAGGATTAAAACTACCAGTGATTAAATGTAGAAATCAGAGGTTTTCAGTTAGGTAACATCACTCTTCTAACTCCATAAATAATACAACTCAGTGTAGGAATTGAGGAAGATTTTATAATGTGCCCATAAAAACATCTCACTTATGTTTATTCCCCAGGATGTTGTAAGCATCACTGCCATGCCAAGGCCAAAGTCTGTGGGTCATGATGGAGATAGAGGGGACACAGGAGCCAGACAGTTCTGCAGAAAAATGGAGAGTAGAAGAAGGGTTGACATTTAGAAGTCTCCAGTTAAAATTTCAAGTAGATGAGAAGGTAGACAAAGTAATACGTTTGGCAGAAAATAGTGGGCATTGGTTAAAAATAGTCAAGGTTCAGGGACTAGATTTTTATCTTGGGAGAGATGGGGAAGGAAACACAGACTAGGCAAGACCCTAATTCCAGTTTGTTCGACTCCATATACAATTCTTAAGACCTTGTATGCTCTCTACCTAATGGCACAGGGGACATAGAGGTAAATGAGACCCCATCTCTGTCCTTGTGAAACTCATGTCCTGGTTAGAGAAATAGAGGGATGGTGTAGGGGCTGGGAGAGGGCTTAATGAACAAATATCGCCTCCAATTTGACAAGGGCTGCCGTAGAGATAGAAACAAAGAACATAAACAGGAAACTACTGATTCTACAGGAGTTAAGAAGCATTTGAGGAAGAGGATATTGGTTAGGAATGTGCTAGGTGCTATATACAGTAAGTAGACCTCAGTTATAAAATAGCTCAAAATAAGTTCATTTTGGCTCATGTAACAGTCCTCATAGGATGAATGGGTCAGTAGATTGACTTTCCACTGAAATAAGGAATATTTCTCTCCTTTGAAATACTCCTCTGAAATAAGGAGTATTTCAGAAACCCAGGCTGACAGAGCATTTGCCATATTCAACCCACAGCTCCCCAAATCATTGTGTGTTTCTCCTTGTTGGCAGGCAGAAGGAAAAAGAGCATGAATAAGCCAACTTGAGAGACTTTTTATAAGCCATGCCCAGAAATGATAATATCCCTTTTGTTTATATTCTATGTCTAGAACTAAGACATGTGGCTATCCCTACATACACAGAAAATTAAGAAATGTGAAATAACTGTGTGGCCATGAAGAAGAGTTTTTGTGAACAGCTAGCTGTATTATCTGAGCATAATTTTGTAGGATGAAAAAGTCCACCAGTTAGAAGGACTGATCATATGCAGAAGCATTCCAAATTCCCAAGCAACACTGAACATAGTGTACATTTCCTCTTCTCTGTTACTTACCAATCACCCTGATAGCTCTGAAAAAAAATGTTTTTATTAATACTCTCCAAACACACTCTAGAGAAAGGAAAAAAGTAAAGACTTATTCACGTGTCCCCAGTGTTAAGTGTATTTATATCAAGGTAAATAATCGTGTGGCTGAGTTTTTTGATACTATAGAGTATCACAAGGGCAATCAATCTTTTTCAAGGCTAGAGGGTCAAAAAATTTGGAAATGTGTATGCCTTCTTTCATGCAGAAACAAAATAATTTAACTTGCTGATTCAATAAGGGTCCATCCAGGTAAACAAACACCATGCCAGGTAAATTAAATAGACAGACATTAATACAGAGAATTAGTTACAGAAATGCTGGCAGATAGGAAAGAACAAAAGGGAAAGGTGAAATAATAAAATTAGAAACCCTGGGAAGTCACTCCTATCCCTAGAGCTGGAGAGAAGGTGGGTGCGGCTGGGCTACCAGAGCAGGAGCCAGAATAAAACACTGGGCGCTGGACTCACAGTGACTCTGGCAGACAGGAACTGAGGCATGGGAGGGCAGGTGCTTAAGCCACAGAGGAAACGCAGGCCCCGCTAGACACACTTTGTCCAAGGCAAAGAGAGAGGGGGAAATGCCTGGGCTGTTCTCTTCTGCTCTCTTTATTCAGCCTCCAGGGATTCCTACTGGCCCTTCTAACACCTCTGTGGTGTTCTGGAATCTGCCCTCCCAAAAGCAGAGCAAAGAAAGGTCAGGGAATTCATCTGAGAGCAAGCAAGCAAAGGACGAGTCACTTGCCTTAATTATATTCAAAATAATTAATTCCTCTATCTAGTGCAGTGATGAAGGGTAATTTTTATTTCCTGCTTTGAAGGTTGTATCGACTGTGTATATGTTGTTGTTAGTTTCCTGAAGTGGTGGAAGCTTTAACAAGCTAGTTTAATAGAAAAACAGAGCATGGAATTTTTCCTTTATAGGCTCTGCTCTTAGGTTAGCAAAAGGATAGAAACTTACACTTGAGAAATGAAACAGCCATTTGCTATCCTCACCCTGTATTTGTAGACTCTGGCTTGCAAACACAGAAAAATCAAAATAACTAGATGGGTTTATATTTTCACAGTCCACTATGACAATGGATTGAATACTTCCAGATTCCTCAAAACATTTCACAATCATTCTGTCATCAGATACTCACTATCCAATTGAACATTAGTCGATTCAGAGAAATGACTCCCTTTTTTATAGGAGAGGGAAAAGGCCTGGGGGGAAAGATAGGGTCTCTGGGATGGTAGCATGTTGAGAATGAGATCCTTGCTCTCTCTTTTTGAATCCTTATCTTTTTTGCACCAAGCAGGTATTTGGAACCCTGGAGAATTCCCCTATTTCTCTGAGGTCAATCTTACTCACATTTGCTAAGAACTTTCCTCTCTGGATGGTTTAAGGAAACCAATACTAATCAGGGACCATTGGGTTGAGAATGGACCTGGAGAGTCTCTCTAAGATGACCCTGTATTAGCTTCCAAGGGCTGCCCTAACAAATGGGGCTTTAGAGGCTCAAGGTTTGAAATCAAGACGTCGGCAGGGTCGTGCTCCCGCTGAAGTTTACAGGGGAGAGATCTTCTCTGCCTCTCTTCTAGTTTCTGTGTTTGCAGAAAATCCTGGTGTTTCTTGGCTTATAGCTGCATCACTCCAATCTCTGCCTCTGTTTTCTGAGAAAATCAATACAGATGAAGCCATTTCAAAACAGGGTCAAAGCCGCCATCCCAGAGGAAAGGGCTTGGACGTCTTGCTTCCTGAACCTTTGGAATGTTTGAACTGGGCAAAGGAACCTTGGGACTGGGCCACACCAACATTGCTTTACAGACCGTGTTTGTCAAGCTAACAGGAAAGCGCACTTCCTGACCATGAGGACTGGAAATTAAGGACATTATTTAGAATCAGTAACCAGCCATGTGTAACCAAAGAGTAACTTAGCTTATTAGCACCAACAGAAATTTCTTCCTTGTATTCATCTAATTATTTCCCTTCCTTTTATCATAAACCTTTTCCTTGCCTTTACCCCATAATAATAAGATAATTCGGGTTTATGCCTGAACCTATGCCCCAGATTGCAATTACTTTTTTTATTCCAAATAAACACTTGTTGCCTCTCACTTTGGCTTTTTATTTTTAGGTTAACACATCTCTTGACTTTCCCCTCAGTGTATCTGTGTCTCTATGTCCAAATTTTCCTTTTATTAGAAGGACACCAGTTTTATTGGATTTAGAACCCACTCTAATTCAATATAACCTTCTTTTAATTTGATTGTCTATGTAAAACCCCTATTTCTAAATAAGGTTACATTCCCAAGTTCCAGGCAGGCATGAATTTGGGGGGAACACTATTCAACCCAGTACAAAACCTATGTTGTGGCAAACTATATTTAGAAAACCCCCAAGACCAATAGAGGCTTCAGCCAGTTTTAAGTATCAGCATTCTATTTTTTATACCCCATTCCTAAGCTTTTTGAGATTTCATTTTAGGTATTTTAAAGTAAAATATCCTAAGCTCTTGAGATGGAGCTGCAAATATCAAAGATGCTGAATTTAGAGTGACAAACTTGAGTTTGGCTCTTAGCTTGGCTACCACCTGATTCTTTTATTGCAGTTGTGCCCATCCCCCTCGCTGCCTCCCCCACAGTCTCTTCCCCCTCCCCCACACCCCCACTCCCACAGTCAATCTCCACCCTGTTGTCTATGGGTCATTTGTACTTGTTCTTTAACTAGGCCCTTCTCCTTCTTTCCTCCCTCTTCCGCCTCTGCCCCTCGCCCCCACTGGTCCCTGTCAGTCTGTTCCTTGTTTCCAAGCCTCTGGTTCTATTTTGCTCATTTGTTTGTTTTGTTCATTAGGTTCTACTTACAGGTGACATCATATGGTATTTGTCTTTTGCTACCTGCCTTATTTAACTTAGCATAATGCTCTCCAGTTCCATTCACACTACTTCGAAGGGTAAGAGCCCCTTCTTTCTTGCTGCTGTGTAGAATTCCGTTGTGTAAATGTACCACAGTTTTTTGATCCACTCATTGACTGATGGGCACTTAGGCTGTTTCTAGCATTTGGCTTTTGTAAATAATGCTGCTATGGGCATAGGGGTGCATAGTAAAATATTTTTAATAAAAATATTTTTAAAAATTGTTCAGTTATAGTTGACATGCAATATTATATTAGTTTCAGGTGTCCAACATAGTGTTTAGACATTTATATAACTTACATAGTGACCATCCCAATAAGTTCAGCCCACCTTTAACCTGTAGAGTAAGGTGTATTCTATTTTTAGTTTGTTCAATGTTTTCATCATGAATTCCATTGAATGTTTCTTGTTACAATACTTACAATCTGGAATAAATTCCACTTAAAAATATGATTTGTAATCCTCTTAATCTGCTGCCAGACTTGGTTTACTAGTATTTTGTCGAGGATTTTAAAGTCTTTTCTTTTTAAATGAAATCCAATCAGTTATAATTATATTGTAATGCAACTCATATTTGTCGAATGACTTGGTATCAGTTAGAGAATACGAGTCACAACTTCTCATTTAGAAAAATTCCAGTTTCTATCTGACCTTTAAAGTAATACCTCTATAACCCTTTGAAATATACTATAATTTAGATTGTTTATGCACTCACACTGCAATTTCCCCAAACTAGTCTGAGATCTATAGCCTACCTTGCCCAGACACAGTATTTGCCTTCAACATTAAAATTTCTGCTTTGCCCATTTAAGAATCCTGGGGATTGTCAATTAAGAGCTTGGAGACTGTTTGAAGGCCATCTTCTCAAATTACAGTGGTACAGACAGGTTCTGGAGTCAGACAGGTGCGGATTTGAATCAAGAGTCAAATATTTGTGAGTTCTTAGACAAGTTATTTAACACCTCTGTGCAGCTATTCCTTCATTGTCATTCACATTATAACAATGGTGTCTGTTTAATAGCATTCTCAGAAGCACTGAATGAGAAAATGCAGGTAAGCCATTTTGAATCATGACTGGCACACACTGAATGCTTAATTAATGATGGCTTTTATGATAATTGTCTGATTGGATTGCAGACAATCAACTTCTCTATTTCCACTTAGGTTTAAATCTATTTAGGGAGTATTGGTTTCTTACTGAATTACATATGACTGTAAATTGTCTGTACATATCTCTGAGCAAATATTAAATAATAGAGAAGAAAAAGTGGAAAAAGGGATTGGCAAAACAGCGATATAGGTATCATACTCCACTTCCCCCAGAAATACGTGATGTGACACTAAGCAGTGAAGTCGAAGTAGCTCAAAAGTTTCTTGACTGGAATCAAGAGGAGTGAGGTTGGGGAGGGACAGAGACAGAGCCAAGCAAGGCCAAATGAGTGGGGTACCTTAACATTCCCCATGACAATTGTGCACTAAATTAATCCTGCCCATTTGCAAATTGACACACCATGCTAAAAGTGGTCATTTAAAGAGTTATTTAATATCTGTGATAGATTGTATTATGTTAAAAATAATTATAGCCCCTTTTCTGTGGTGTTCTCTCTCTGGGAGAATTTTTTCATTCCATTGACATCAGTTTTGTCCATTTGTCTGGCTTGAGCCAGTGAAATGTGAATGGCTGCAACATGTGACTTCTCAGCAAAAAATTAAGGTGGTTCCATTTCTCTTTCTTCCTCTGTTGTAAGACTTGCACTGTCCAAAATAGAAGGTGCTCCTGCAGGCCAGGTCTGAAAATGAAGACAAGGTGGAACAGAGCTACAATCAAGTTGCCATAGACAAATAACCTGGATGGAAATAAGGCTTTGTGACTGTAAGCCACACAGATCTGGGGGTAAACTAGTGCTGCAATATAATTTTGCCAAAGGGAAAAAAAATTTCCTTCCAAAACAGCTAAAAAGTCATCCATAGAAAAAGGATATTTTAGTGATGCAAATACATAATTTTCTAAGATTAGAACAAACTAGTATATGTATCTTTCAATGTACTATATATACCATATCCTCTTGAGTTTTTAACTACAGAAAACTGGCTCTAAAATTCACATGGAAAGGCAAAGGACAAAAAAAGACTCAAAATAACTTTGGTAAAGAACAAAGTCCAAGAATGTAGACTCTCAGATTTCAATACTTGTCACAAAGCCAGAGTTATCAGGGTAGTCTGAGTTTTGCTTGAGATGGGCACAGTGATGGGGCAGAGCAGACATCCAGAGCTAGACTTACACACGTGTTCTTGAAGCAGGAAAGCAAGCTTGTGGATGAAAGGTGGTCTTAGCAACAAGTCATGCTGGAAAACTTGGGTGCCACTTGGATGGACACAGCGATGGGGCAGAGCAGACATCCAGAGCTAGACTTACACACGTGTTCTTGAAGCAGGAAAGCAAGCTTGTGGATGAAAGGTGGTCTTAGCAACAAGTCATGCTGAAAAACTTGGGTGCTGCTTGGAAAGATATGAAATTCAATCCATTCCTTGTACCATATGCAAATATAAGTCAATATTGATCATAAACCAAAACCTAAAACTATAACATTTCTAGAAGGATACATTGAAGAAACTTTCAATGGCTTTGGATAAACCAAGAATTTCTTTTATGTGATTCCAAAAGAAAAAAAAATCAATAAATTTGGATTTCACCAAAAGTTAAGAACTTCTCTTAAAAGATAATGTGAAAAGAATGAAAAGACAAGTTACAGGCGGGAGGAAAATATTTTCATGTAAAATATCAGATAAAGAATTTATTTCCGGAGTGTAAATGTATTCTTTAAGCTCGGAGACTCAATAATGAGAAAACAATGCCTTGAAAATGAAATGATGAAATGTTGGAACACACCCTTCCCCATGGAAGGTGCATGACAAGCTTCTCAACATGGTCAGTCACAAGTGAAACCTGAAACCATGAGACTCCCCTGGCCACTTCCAGAAGATCTAAACTCCAAAGACTGACTACCTCAAGTACTGACGATGATGTGGGGCATCTACAACTTTCACTCGCTGTCGGTGATAATGTAAAACGGTTCAAACACTTCGGGAAACAGTTGGGAGTTTTTGAAGATGTCAAATGTACACTTACCATGGGATCCAGCCATTTTATTTCTAGACGTTAACCTAGGAGAAGTGAAAACACGCGTCCACGTAAACACTTGTATACACATCTTCACTGAAGCTTTATCCGTTATTGTCATACAATGGGATATTGCTCATCAGTGAGAAGCAATGGCCTATTGATGCACACAAACACATGGGTAGCCATCAAAATAATTATGCTCAGCGAAAGAAGCCAACCAAAAGGGAGTACATAGCATATGGTTTCATTTATGTACAACACAGAAAAATGCAAACTAATTTGTGGTGACAGAAGTCAGATCGATGGTTGCCTGGGGCCTGGGGTGGGGCAGATGGATGGGAGAGATTCCAAAGAAACATTAGAAAACTTTTGAGAGGATTGGATATGTTCATTATCTTAATTATGGTGGTAATTTCACAGGCATATACATGTTTCAAAATGCATAAAATTGTACCCTTTTAATAATGCAGCGTATTTCATGTCCCTTATACTTCAATGAAGATGTTTAAAAATTCTCAGTTGTCACTTAATTTCCAACCAACAAGATAAAATCTAAAAATGCTCATGCGAGGCCTAGCCTACTAAACAGCCTAACTGCAACACATGATCAGTATTTAAGGATTTCTAGAGTGTTTCATTATATCCTGCATCATTTTAGGCATTATCTTCCTCAGGAATTGGTGACCCACTCATAACAGATACTTTGGGGAGGATGAGTAACCTATAGCTCTCCTTGCTGGTCTACAGGTCCATCCATCCGTGTGTTTATCCATCCACCCCTCCCGACTTCCCTTACCACATGCTTACCCACAAATGTTTGATATGTACCAACCATGAATTATTCATCCTGCTATTCCTATAACTGTGGACTTGAAAACAAAGCAAAGCAAAACAAACCGACAAAGACCTCTTTGCTCTCTCTGGGAGCTTCAAATGTAGTAAAAACATGAAAAATTATCTTAAGAATTATATTATCTTATGGATTTCCCCAAAATGTACACCCTTATGGAAGACTTTCCTGAGGAGGTAATACTGACGTTTTTTTCTAGAAAAATCACTTCATTAAAAGTTTTCCATATACTTGAAAATAATCATTATGAGCCTGGCCAATAAATAAAGAGGTAAATAGATAAGTAAATAGGCAAATAAATAAGTAAAGACACCTATTATTCCAGGATTTTTAAAACTTTAATCTCAGTTTGGGAGAAATTTCTTTTTATATTGTAATGTGCAACAGAATGAAAAGCAAAGCATCTGATTTCCGCATTTCAGATCACCCACCCCCCTGCCTTTTACCGCCAAGTAGGTGTCTTCTGCCTGAGTAGGTTTCTACCACCTGACAGTGTAGAAAGCGGAAGAAGGAAACATGCCACCCAGACAAATGATCTTTTCAGAGGTACCCCAAATTCCAGTGCAGTCTGCCACCTGATCACGTTTACTGGCAGCTGGCAGGATGGCCCTCGGAAACGACCAAGATCCCCTCTACGGTCACAAACAGCACCTCCACGTTAGAGAGGAAATGAGCTGCTGCAAACAAGTGTTGAGATTCTGCTGCAGGCCAGGCATCGTGCAAGGTTTCCGAGATGAAGAACAGGGACACGCCCTCTTCCCTCCGAAAATCAAGCCGGCAGTGCAAGGTGGCAAACGGATGGGTTCTACCTTGTGGTTAGGCACAGAGAGCATCCTTCTGCAACCCAGAGGAGGAAATGCAGACTCCCTGGATGCCAGTAAGGAGGAAAGACCAGAAGGAACAGCCCCTTTCTCTTCCCTCCTCCCATTCCTAGCTTTGTTCCGTGGGAGTGAAATGATGGGTGGGTATCTCTGGGTCAACGAACGGGATGATTTGGGGGATGTTATGGATGGTCGCACTTCAGAAAGCCTTAGCAATCCACTTTCCCAAACTCAAACAAAATTTTGCTCTTTCCAGTTCTAGGAGAGAGGGCCTGTTTTTGTTCGCAATACACCTGTGAACTGCAGGTCAAGTTGAATAACGTCTTCCCCAGGGATTTCTCTCACTCACACATACTACCCCTTCAATTCACAAATCTGCAACGACCATCATCTCTGACCATCATTGCCAACAAGTAAACAAAAGGCTTAGATGGAGGCATTGAATATGCGTTGGGGTCATGGGGTGGTGAGGAAAAAAATTAGTTACTATTCTGTTTGAACCGCTTTCTCTGGCATTATTATGTACCATGATAGAAATTATAACAACTTCATTCTCACAGACTACATTTAACTGGTGACCCAAATGAAAAATCCTGTGTGAAATCAACCAAAAAATAAAACAGCAGGGGTTGAGGAAGATTGATATTGGAGATGAGGCTTGGATTTAGCATGTATTAGAAAAATTCCTAGAGAAGCAAGTCATCGTGCCTTTTTGAGGGCAAGGCCGAGGAGCGGCATTTATCCACGAAAACAAAGGCCAGGGGCAACACACAGTCTGTACCAGTTAGGTAGCTGGAGAGAGAGGGGTTTCTAATGCCCACATCTGGTCCAGCTGGGGGAGTGGCTTTCTCCTACAAACCTGCTTTCATTCCATTTCTGTGGAAGCCACCCCGGCCTTTGTCTCTGAGTTTATTTACTGCCTCTTCCTCTGCCGGCCACCTGGCATCTCCCTTTACTTACAGGAGTCCTCAGGACCCAAAACGGCAGCAAGCTGATTAAAAATTAATAACAGCCTCAGAGGGAAAGTACCGAGATGCGGTTGGCTCTGTGATCGGAGATTTTTTTTGAGGTTCTTTAAATACCCAATTATTTTCAGGACACCTACAGAACAGAAGCCACAGGACAGGGGAAATCAGTTTTCAGGCCAGAGGGAACATATTTTTAAGCAATATTCTTTTAACTTGGAGAAGAGAAGAATTATGTTTGCGGTACTTCTCTTTATTAACAGCCCCCACTCCCGCTGGCCCATCTCCACCTATTTTTTTTCTCTCTTTTATAGTTTTAGGTGACTGCCCCAGCAGGAGTGATAAGAATTTATCTTCAGTATAAACTTCATTATTCTGCAGTGGCTCTTCATTTGCCCAGGAGGTAACAATGCTATGTTGAAAAACAAAAACACAGAAAAAGCAGTGAGTAAATTAAAATCAAGCCTGGGAATACTTAATGATATATTACGTTCCAACTCAACCAGGAAGAAAATTTAAACCTGCTATGACAAGGGATGGAGGAGCTCAGGTTTCTATTACAATGTGTCTTTGGATGAGAAGCACCGTCTTAAAGAGCTTAATGAAGGCACCTAACCATCAAATGGCCTCTAAATACTGTAACAATGAATCTGTAGGAAATCTTTTCGGTACCACTTTCATGCTGCCATTTCCTAAAACCTGTATTGCAGTTAGTAAAATATTTATGTGTTACACTCCAGAAACCTATTATTTACGAGGCTCACACAGGAAGGAGTGCATCTGATGACCACATTCTCATGTAGCCATGGGAAGGAGCCAATTGTGACTGAGTTACTAACACGGAAACAAATCAGGCAAGGTGCAGAAGATTTGTTTAGCCAGAGACGGGGCTGTCAGGAAGCTGTGCTGTACTCCATGGCTCAGAGGGAAAGCTGTGTTATCAGTACCTTCCAACAGGTTGTCAAAAATCAGCAGGCTGAAGGGGAGTTTTCAACAAAGGCCAGAAAGATCAAACAAAGAATGGATTTTTAAATGTAGTGTTAATGGCATGCTGAATTATGGCATGGCAGGGAAAAAATTAAGCTAAATTTTGGTACAGTCAATTGGACTGTCACTTTCTTATAAGGTGTGTGTCGTTTTTCAATCAAATCTAATGTGCCTTTCTACCACTAACTGTTAACTTTGAAGAAGCAGAAAGCTCAGGAGATCTGAATTATGTTTTCAGAAGTGTCTAGTAGGTCTTACTGTAAATCAGTCAGCTGTCTGAAACAAATTCTTTGTGCTCCATTCTCCTGCTGTAAGAAAGAAGGATTATGTATATGTTCTGACATGCTACAATTACAAATTGGATGGTGAAATTACTTAGAAGAGGAAAACTAAAGAATAAGGGAAATTAACTATGAAATAATATCCCACTTAACATTTATTGACCATTTATCAAGAGCTTTTGTAAGGAAAATTTACTTAGAACTCTGGTTAGCAATGATTTATGTAACCCATGCTTCTTCACACACTCTTTCTATTTGTTTATTTGATTTGGTTTATTTTTATATATGTATTTTCTCTCTCTTTCTAAAAGAGGATTTGAGAAGGGTAACCATGGGATATTTCTCCACATGGGACAAAAACAAATCAAATTTATTAGTTAAAAACAGATTACCAAAAGATGATAATATAATATCAGTCTATTGCTCAAAAAATGTCAGCGGCTCACTGTTGCCTACTGAATAGAGTCAAAAATGCTTTCAGCATACCATTCAAGAACCCAGAGTCTGTCTCCAACCAGCATGATAGAAATCACAGGCAGTCTTGGAAGTCTGGATGTTGCTTCCACCACTAGTCAAATGGATGATGAGATTTGTCAATATACTTAGTCTTTCTGCATCTAGGAAATAGAGCATTAAGTTTCTCTGAGGGGTATGGTTCAAGTTTCTGTGAAGGATATGGTTCAATCAGGTATTTTCTGATAGTGACCTCAACTCCAAAGCATCATCTTGACCTAGCTTCTGTCACTCTTGTGACTAATCCATGATCTCTTTATTTGTGCCTTTCCAGCTTATCAGAAAGAACTGACTTCCCTTTCTTGAGCTTCCAAGCACCTAGCATGCTTCCTGGCATGCCATAAAATGTGTGGACTCTACAGCTACCCCCTTCCTCGTTCTTGGGTTTTCCCACTGTTCTCTCCAAGTTCTGCCTTCTCTTCATTTAGTATCTGCCCTTTTCAATATGCTCGAGTCAGACTAGGAATTTAAATCAAGAAGAAAGGCAGCTAACTATGCTGGGTGCAGACTCATCCTCAGCGCAGTGTTGCTCCCGCTTGAGATCCAGCCTCCACATTTGGGACTTGGGTTGCAGCACTTTGAAATCAGTGGGTGTCTAAGGGATGCCATTTGCTGGGGAGAGGTTTGAGTGTCTGTACTCAATTCAATGACTCCCCAAAATGGATGTTACAACAAACTTGCTCAAATGACAGTGCTCTGATTTAGGCTGGCCCTTAGCGTTATGATGTGGAAGACTGTTTCTAAGCACAGCCTAGAATAGACAGAATATACATATGAGAGTGTGCATGTATATAAATGTGTTGGGAAAATGGTAGGCACTACACAACTTTCTTAGTAGTCTCCTGGGTTTAGGATGAGTGCGTGTGTTTTATGTGACTTCAGAGTTACTGATTCCCCATTTTCAAACTTAAGTGTGATAACACTTTAGAGACAAATGAAAAATGCTTTGATTTTTCTATTATTTCTATTTCTCACATACCTGTTTTCACTGCCCGTTTGTCTGGTCTAAGTTCTGACACACTAGGTTTAACCAAGAACAGATGAGGAATGAAATGTGTTGGCTCATCATTTTCAGGAAAAAGTGACTCAGACAGTATCGATCAAATCAGTCTTGGAATCAGTGACTACTTTGTCTCTGAGCCGAGATCACCATTGTTTCGTGCCTCTGACCAGCTAGGATCTAGAATATTAGACTTTGAAGAGAACTCCAATTGTGGGCTCAGAATTGCTTCAAACATTCATTTTATGTGTAATGTTTCCACCAACCTCGGACAGAAGAGTGACAGAAAAGAGTCATTTCTGAGAATGATGGGGGTCACCGTGGCAGTCTACGGAGTAAAACTGCAGTCTAGGAAAGGGATGCTCTGGCCCAAAACAAAGTGCCAGACACTCTTACAGATGCTCAGTGTGTATCATATCATTTGGTTCTCACAATGACCCTATGTATTTGTTGTGGGAAGATTAAAAAGGTTTTTACATTATATGTGGAGTCTAGAGAACAAAATGAATGAACAAAGAAAATTGAGACAGACTCATAGACACAGGGAGTGATTGCTGGTTGTCAGAGCAGCAGTTTGGGGGACTGGGAAAGAGGGGTGAAGGGATCAAGGAGTATGAACAGGTAGTTACAAAATAGTTGCGGCGATGTATAGTACAACATAGGGAATATAGGCAATACTATTGTGATGACTATGTGTAGTGAAGGTGGGTAGTGGAAATATCAGGGGGAACACTTTGTAAAGTGTATGATTGCCTAACCACTAAGCTGTACACCTGAAACTAAGGAAAATAATATCGAAAGTAAACTGTAATTAAATTTTTTTTTAAATTTTAAAGCATAGAGAAGAACTTAATAGCTTGTTAAAGAAAGTAATAAAAAATAACAAATAGGATAACATTTGGTAATGTTTCAAAAACAACAGTGTTTATTTACTTCACAAAAAAATTGCCATACCAAACATCAAATAAGAAGTTACATCATACACAATTTATATTCTTTGTTACAAGCTATAAAACATCTGTACTGCAAAATACTATCATTAATTTTTTTTCTCTTTTTCAGTGAAAGTGGGAACATATTTGTAAATAAAGAAAAAGTTTTCACACCAAAAATTTTTAGAAGACTAAGCACTCAAGGGTGATTAAATAAATGATTTCTGTTATTATGATGTTGATTTCTGAGCAGTACTTTTTCGAGGATAACCTTAGGATGATGGATGCAGCACAAGTCCAAAGCATCAATAATTACAATACTCAGGGAAGAAAAATCCATGTTTTGGATAATGCACCTGCCATCCTATAGATATTGACTCTTTGAATAACAGGCCAGTGGAGACTGAGGAATGATCGCATTTTTATCTATTCAAAGGCATCTTCATGACATTCAACTCTAGAGAACCAGGATGCTGAGAAAGAGAGAGAGAGATTAGACAAAACATCCGAAACTTGTGACTTACAACTTCAGGGAAGAAAACATTTCAGAACACCCAGCCATTAATGATGAAAGAACATTTCTGTGAAGCTTGTTGGGGCCAGAACAGGAGCCTTCAGAAGGCACTTGATGTGTCTCCCTTTATAAAGAAAAGGTAGACCGGAAAACTAGTGACACTTTCATCAGCTGTGATAAGGGTAGCTCAGCGGTCATCATACTGTGTAAACATAATGTGGGTACATTACTAAGTGTCCATCAATGCTAATAAATTTGAGCGACTATGGTGATAAAAGAAGAAATGTGTAAGTATAGGAAAGTCTATGTGTTACCTGTTTCCTATATTTAAACAGTTTACCCTAAAATATCCAGAGACTTTCCAACATGAAAAAAATATTTTCACGTTTCTTGGACATATCGATTGGTTACTTTAAGCACGATGTTGTTGGAATAGAGTTTTTCCACTAAAAAATTGCCTTAAATTCTCATTTTATCTTATTTTTCTTATTTACATTTTGTATCCTTTTCTCTGCCCTCTCTTTCATTTCTTCATGTATCCAAGCAAGCATGAAACATGTATACTTATTTAAGGCAGCATTGCAGGTGTGTATGAGAGAATACAGCTGTTCATCTGATAGGCCCACTTATGGGAGAGACATACCTACCAACGTTATAGGCAATTTAGTTCTTCAAGAATTAATTCATAAGGATGCCAGAAGGATTCTTTGGTCTAGGACTTTATGCTTACTATATGCATGGCATATGAGTGAATAAATGTGTAAGACTTCAGCCATTTCCAAGAGATCCTTTAGTGGTCAATCGTGAAAACTCAGGCAGTATAAAAAGATGATAAGACATCACTCCTGCCTTCAGGAGGATCCTGATTAACAAAGTAAAGCTGGAACAAGAACGAAGGATTTCTGAGGACAAATTCAGGGCTCTTTAGAACTGCAATAACTTCAATGAAATATCTGTTTTAAAAACCATTTAGGGAAACCGCTGGCACACCCATTCAGAATTATTGCTTAACTATTTCAATACCGGGACATCCTAAGCTTTCGGAAACATCCTTCCTGACCTGAATACACATGTCTGGTAGATGAGAGATCTTATGGAGTCCATCCAACAGGATCACTTATATACAACATCATATAAAAGCAAATAGACCAGCAACTAAAAATAATTAAAACAATCAGAACATTTAGTGTAGTATGTCTCAAAAAAAGGCCATGGAAGCAGAAGCAGCAAGAGGGCTGGCTATATTCTTGGAAACCAGCAAAACTCCTTTTAAAAATTCCCTTTCTACTTATCACTTCCTTTCAATTTCCCTTTCACCTTCATAATTGTCTCAAATCGCCTATTTCCCCACTACATGCACCTCAGAAACGTCCCTTCTCCTGACCCTAAAACAGCCACTGTCTCTCTCCCTGACATTGACCTCTGAGGCTCAGGTCTTTTGCTTTGTTTTGTATGATCCTTTGCCTTTTGTTTTGATTTTTATGTAAACAAAGGAGAACCCAGAGTTGACCTAGCAAGTCTTAAGTGTCTCTTCTTTGGGAGAAACGAGAGAGAGAGAGAGAGAGAGAGAGAGAGAGAGAGAGAGAGAGAGAGAGAGAGACGATGTAAATGCTTATGATTTAATGCCTTTCCTTTTATCTTCTTCACTCTTAGATTTTTTTTAAAACTGGAGTTAATGTTGCATGTCCTAGCTTCAGGAAGGTGCTAAAAGGCCCAATCTGCGTTTTTACTCACATAAGAAATTGCCGTTCTGAGATGGTGAGAACGTACCCATTGGGCCTGGCTGTACAATAGATTCATTGGGAGTTTAACAACTTTAGTAGCAGCAGAAATAGCCCCAGTAGATCCAAGTTGGTGGATCTCACAGTATGGATTTCATGAGTGAGTGTGCTGGGAGGGGGTGGACGGGTGACAGAGGGCTTCACTTCCCCACCCCATCACCCCCCGCTCAGATGCCACAGGTTGAATCTACACTGAAGGGAATGTGGAAGGTGAGGGTTTGAGATTAAAGCTTTAGAATGGTCTGGACTAGAAATAGACTGTTTTAATCATCAGAATGCTTAAAATGGCTGCTAACCAGTGAGAAAGGAAGATTCAACAGAGCAGTTAACCGTGTCGGTGAGAAGAAAACATTTAATGTTTTTGCACCTCACAGAGTTGAACCTGCTCCTTCTGCAGGCAAAGCGTTCTTCCCAGACTGCACCACTGTGATTCCTGCCTGTGCATGTGTGCCCCTCCTGCTTTTCTTTTTTCTTCCAGCTGAAATATATAATAACTTTTCACGTTCCAAAACAAAAATGTCAATTTTCTTGAATCGAAATGCTGTAAATTCATAGATTATTAGAGCATTTTGCATTTTTACAACATTAACTCTTTCCACCCAAAAATATGTTAGTTCTCTCCTTTTATGCAAATCTCTTTATATATCCACAGAATTTATTTTTGTTTCAGCTACATTCTGCATGTTTGAAGATTCATTTATTCATTCATTAAATATTTATTGCACCTTAGTGATGTACTAAGTGCTGTTTTAGATATTGAGGATATAGAAGTGAAGAAACCAGACATGATCTTTGTCCTTGTGGGGCTTAAATCCACTGAAAAAAGACAGAGAATGAAAAGGAAAACAAGGAGCCGCTTTGAATGATCATGTCTTGGAATTTCACAGACCTTTGCATTGCAAAATCTGTGTGTGCATTTTGGATTCCTTTTTTAGGATGGAACTTCAGTGGTTAAATTCCTATATAGATTAGGAACAGGTACAATGTTCAGTTGGTTTCTGAAAAGGCTTAGAGTCATTAACACATCCTTGGAGAAGTCATCGGTTTTGACTCGATGACAGTTCACTGCTGTCTTTGCCCCTTGCGAGCTTTTTATTCAGCCACGCTGATCTCGATTTTCTCTCCTATAAAAACCTGTGATTCCAACAATCACAATTTTAGTAGTTAGCATACAATATTATCAGATAACATTTGTGGTCCAGATGAAGCTCTCTGACCCTTGAGAAATAATAATAAAAATGAACAATTATAACAGCAACCAGTATTTCCAAGTGTTTCCCATGCCTCTTGCATAGTGCAAAGGGCTTTATTTTGGTTACCCACTTAATTCTCACACAAACACTGTAAGATGTGCTTGTGTGCTGGGATGATAGCCAAAATAGTTACCAAAATATTTACCAGCTTGGGCACAGATCAATCAGAAATGAAAACTGTTGAAACAGTGGTGCGCATAGACATTCCCTCACACCCATTTTACAGATGGGGATATTGTGGCATAGAAATGTCCCATAGCTGCCTAAGAACACAAGGCCTATGGGTGGCAGAGATGAGTTTAAAGAGTCTGACTTCATAGACTATAAAATGAAAGGGTTTTTTTCTACACTACCTCCTAACCTCTAGATCCAGCGAGCGCTGCTTTACACCTTTAATTTTATTTTCTTGGGAAGCCCTAAGCCTTCCTGACCTGTCAGTGTACCTGTGACCCCCCAGGCCAAGCCATCACAGCTGTTCTCTTACCAACAGCAGCCAAGCCTTCCACCAAATACAACTGCCAAGGTTTATTGGACTGAAGGCGAATGTCGTTGAGTCACTTGGAGCCAAAGTGATTATTGTAATTGTAAGAGATAATAGCAGTTATTAAGAGTGATTTTGGTAAAAGCAAGCTAAAATCGAGTTTATTTAAATAGTTCAATTAGGAGCAGCATTAGAACCCGGGTGTGGAAGGAAAGTGACTCAAGAAGGTCTGCGATAGAGTGAGGGTGACATTAATGGCAAAGAAGCCCTCACTAATGAAATGACATAAAATGCCACGACCTTGTCAATTCCACTTCACACAGGCTCTTTGACAATGGGAGAACTAACACAGAAGGCTGTTTCCTGAGGCAAAATAAATCGATTCAAAGGCAGAGAGCAAAACAGATCATTATGATAGAGACACTGGGTGAGTCCAGAAACAGAGGCAAATGTCTTTGCTTTCGACTGCAAGCAACCTGAAAATGGAGCTCCTAGGGAGGAATCTCTACAGGCCCTCCAGGAGACTCATGCCAACTCTGAACTTGTGAAGTAGAACTGTGGTGTGCTTGTGTGTGTAGTGCGGTGTGTCTGTAGGTAATATGGTGTGTGCGTGTGTGTCTCTGTGTATCTGTATGTGTGTCTGTGGGTAGTTTGGTGGTGGTGAGGAAAAATATTTAATTTACCTGTTAAACTTCTCAAACACACATACATGTATGTGCATCTCATAAGTCACTCATGAAAGAATGCAGTCGCAGGAGAACAGCATCCATGAAGCCTTCCCTGGCAAACCCCCGTCTGTGTCCAAACATGGACCCACCTCTTCCTCATCTAAGTCCAAGCACTTCCTGTACTTTCTTTGTCTGCTTTGACATTTAATTGTGCCTCTGACCTCCCTCATTCAACCCGTTATCTCTTGCTCACACCTTATCTTCCCCCACTAATATATCAGAAAATTTGATCTAGTCTACAGCACCTGACCTCTGGCTGACGTCAGGACAGGACGCTAAGGAGTGTTCCTTATCCTTAGTCCAAATTGATACCCCAATCAATCTTAGATTGTGCTCATTCAAGCCAGTCACGCACACTCACGGATCATAATAAAGGCACATCTGGGACACTCCAATACTTTTTCATGGCAATTATCCATTTATTCAATCCCTATTTTTATTATCCATCCAATAACTCGGGGTCCCCAACCCCTGGGCGTTGGACCCGTCTGTGCCTGTTAGGACCCAGGCAACACAGCAGGATGTGAGCTTGAATGTAAGGCACTTGAATCATCCTGAAACCGTTCCCCCCACCCTGGTCCATGGAAAAATTGTCTTCCACAAAACTGGCCCCTGGTGCTCAAAAGGTTGGGGACCGCTGCTGAATAACTAATTCTTTAAAACATATATTGATTACCTACCTACAGTCACTGTCCAATAGGAAAGAGTTAGGAATTAAAGGAGAGTTTAATAAAGGTGTGACCAGGGCTTATGGAAACCAGCAAAGGACAGTACAGTGCTCTGGGGTTAGAAAGAGGAACCCTTACCATTCATAAGTCTAAAGAGCCAAGGAGGGGGACTAGGACCTGGAACCTTGAGAGGGCATCTGTGGCCTTAGGTAGACAGATAGAGGCAACCCATGGGAGATTGACAAGGAAGAGCCAAGGGGGAAACATCCCAACCTCCCTTTCTCCCCTTTATTCTCTTGCTGCTTCCCACTAGCCAAACCTGAGTGGAAATCACAACACAAGACATCCCACTGATGTCATCCATGCAGGTTAGTTTCCATGATACAGAGTTAAGAAATGCAGAGAGTAGACTTGGGGGGTGAGCATAAACAAAAGCTATCCAGCACAACCATCATGTGCCAAGATCTGTGATGTATGCTAAAAATACTCTGATGTGGGAGTACTCAACCTTGTCTTCAAGGAACTTGCAATCCAGTGGGAGAGAATCAGCACCACATGGCCTGTGTAATGAGAGAGGTAAGAGGTGGCTGCCAGGGAAACACAAGGGAGCCCATTTAGGGGTCAGACTTTGGCATTCGAGGCTGAGTAGGAACTCATCAGGAAAAGGGGTTCATGCAGCAGGAAGGGATGGCTTTCCGGGCAGAGAGGACATTATAAACAAAGGCCTTACAATGGTCTGTTTGGTGTTTTATCAATAAAGGCACAAACGGTGGGTATTAGAGTGGTGAGATATGAAAAATAGAGCTGTATGTCACCAAAGCTTAATTTAAAACAATGCAGGTTATCTGCTTATATTTCCTGAACTCCACTAGGAAACCCCCTGCTGGAGCCCAATAGTGTCCGGAAATATTTCTCAGTATTGTTTCTTTTCTCATCTTTGCGACTCACACACTGCAGGTGCTCGCCAACCTGTCCAAAATAAACAGATAAAAGCAGAGACAAGGAAAAACAATTCCATCTCTATCAAATAGAAGTGCTTTCATTACAAATG
>VMDR010005103.1:0-54210 GCA_007922815.1 Macrotus californicus | reverse complement strand
AGGAAGGAAGGAAGGAAGGAAGGAAGGAAGGGTGGATGGAAGGGAGAGAAGGGAGGAGGGAGAGAGGCAGGAAGGGAGAGAGGGAGATATGGAAGGTAGGAAGGGAGATAGGGAAGGAAGGAAGGCAGGCTATTCCTGACCTATCCATTTACTCTACTCCTGGATGTCTCTTGAACTAGATAATCTTGCTGTCATTGCTAGATATACTACCCTCAGTAGCAGATACTTCGGAGCCCAGACCACATTGCATTAGCAGTCCCTGCAGATTGAAGAGTAAATTTCTAGGTACTGCACAATGATTATCACTCCCTGTTAAACTGAGCTGCCTGTCATGAAAGAATAGCCAGCACACAGAGGAGAACACAGTGGTCTTGGGTTAGGAAAGAACTGGTGAAATACATATTTTCTCTTTCTAGTATTCATTCTCTATTATTATTTTTTCCCATAGTTATAATCAAATTAAGTATTTATTTTGCCAGGAAGAATTGTTTTAAAAGAAAAAGAAATCTCTGTGTCTCTAAGTTTTCCTCCAACAGAAGAGTTGGTACACAAAACAGATGGTCTCACAAGGAAAAAAAAATGCATTGTGACAGTAATTATGTTATGGTTAAAATAAATTCAACTTATGTTGTCTCTAGATAAAATGAAACTGTGTAAACATTGTCTGTTCGCATACTTAAGTCCTAAAATCTACTACTTGATATTTGCATCATTTAAAATATGCCTTCTCATCCATAGCATTTTGTAGCCTCACAGAGACACTTTTGCTCATTCTCCCAGAACAACTTCCAAAATTAAGGGATTTCAAGTGAAAGATTTAGTGACGTACTTAAAATGAAAACCAGTTGTTTCTAATGGTCTGTAATAAGAGCCCGTACTGTATAAGCTACTCAATTCCTCGGTAAGGCTCACACTTCAGATGTTGAGCTGTTTCCGGGCATTATCTAGCTACCCATTTATATTTAGAGAGGGATGACCAAATCATTCACAAGGGTACTTGGATATATTGGGAGTGTGGTTTAACGAATGTCACCACCACCAACAAACAACGCAGAATATGTCCATGTAGTTGGTTACATTATACCTCCAGGGCAGATTCCTTTTGGTGAAGATTTGAATGAAAATTTTTCCAATCTTCTTTTGCATTTGCCATTTTGGCCTGGATACCATTGGCTTTCTCTTTGGTCAACAGAGTAGTCAAAAGTTCCCCTTTAGAGAGCATCACATTTAGCTTGTGCTGTCCGTTTTCACTTTCTGATGAGAATTCCTACAAGGAAAAATGTAAGACTAGGCACCATGAAATGCTGTCTGCTTTAAAATACATTGATTTTTCTACCTATTTCTCAATAAAATCACAGAGCAGCAATAAACAGTTTTTATTGTACATATTAAGTGACTAAGGCTCTATTACCATATCTGATGTCATTACTATAAGAATTAAATGAAAAAAATCTCCTTAGAGTGCTCAGGTACAGTGCTTGTCACTTAATCCCTATTAATGTATAAAAAATAGGATGCATTTTTTAAATGGACTAGTTTCTCATCATGTCCACAGTCAATTGTTTCAAGCAGGGATTTAATTGAAAGTTGAGTTTCTTAAGCAAAATTTTAATATGCTTCTAAAATGATCTAGAGGCACCTTTTTAATTCACTGAAGCTCCATTGTTAGAATTAATTAATAACACTGTTACCTGTATTTTCTGAAGACTTGTTGAAACTTCACTAATATTTTGAGGTATATCAAAACATTTGGCGGTAGTGATTTTTGCATTAACCAGCCACTGCTGGAAATCCTTGAAGGCTCTTCGAAATCTTTGCTGTAAAATCTGTTCTTTATTCTGACAGCCCTTGGATGCTTGCAGACAAAGGCTGAATCCATGGTTGGAAGCCATTTCATGGAAGGGAAGAAATGATAAAGGAGATTAAAATAATGTTTGATAGAATCAGTGATTCTTACAGTATGCATTCATGTCATTTAGTAATGTATTTAATGATTATATTTGTATGACAACATTTTAAATACCAATTAAGTTCATGCTCACCAGTTATATTCTTTAATCAAGGCAGAAACTTTTCCACTGTATGTACTCAGGTCTCTGGAAAATCGACAAAGTTCATTCAGCTGAGACTTGAGATCCTCTGTCTTAGGCTCTGCTTTTTGTAGAGCATCCAGTATTTCCTATTAGGAAATAACAAGATGGAGAGGTAAGCATTTGAATTAGGTAATTTCCACATCTTCATACTATAAATGCATAAATCATATTTTAGCTTATAAGTGAGGGAAGAGCCAACATAGATTCAGTAAGGGAATGAGGCCTATTTTCAGGATTCCCCCATGGCAAATAATACCACATGGCTAATTTGCATCCTTTTTTAGCCATGGATAGGCACTCTTGCATGAAATGTCAAAAAGTCAAGTGATCAAGTGGTCAAATAACTTAAAGTAGGATGATAAAAAGAAGAGAAGTAGGTTAAGTTGTTTAAAAACAGTCTGACTAGACCATCAGAAAATATGCATATTATTTAAAGTGAAAGATAAATCATTTCAGAGCAAAGCAACACTCATTTTTGGCACATATATTGCAGCAATTGATTTTGTGTAGAATGTAAAATTAACTTTCACATTAAAAAATTCTTATAATCCACAGGTTTGATTTAAGTAGTAATTCACTTATTTCACACTTTCATTCATATAAAACTATGAATGAGATATTTTCTAAATGGCTGCCATGTGCCAATCATTTTGCTGAATTCTGGGACCCCCCCCACCCCAACATGACTAAAGGTATGAGGCACATGAATAATCACAGTTCTGTGAATATCTAATCCAAAATAAAGGCCATGGTCCACAGAGTTACACAAAGAATTGTCACACAAAGAGCAAATGACACCCTGGGTGTCAAATACTTACACAATTTCCAGCACATTAATAAGTGTCTTACAAGTTAGCAAGTCAATGACTCAAAAATTTAAATGGGAATGTGTGCATAATGCTATTGCCAAGGTGAATAATAAGAAGAAGAATTAGAGAGGAGGGACAAGAAGATGAGTAACTACTCAGGGAACTGTTGCCATTACTATTTTTATTCTCAGAGATATTTATCGCGAGATGGCCTAGATGTGTAGGAAACCCACACCTCTCGACAAACCAAGCCTGTGTCTCACTCCTCATCCCAGTAAATGGCACCACTGTCCTCCACCTTATCGAAATCAGGAAACCAGGCATCGCCCGGCCTCGCCCGGCATTGCCTGGCCTCGCCCGTTTCCCTTCTCACTCCACACAGGACCTAACGAGGTCTGGTCTGTTCCACACCTTAGAGAGTTCTTTCAATCAGCTACCTTTGCATCTTGCCTCTCATTGCCTCCATGGACACGTTTGTGGTTTCTCTCCAGAATGACACAATAGCCTCTTAATTTGAATCCTGTTATCTGGTTTTCTGTACTGTGTTTTCTCGTTCCTCAGTAATTTTGCACCATGATGCCATTCCTCCATCTCACGGATCCAGTCAGTGTGTCACTATCCCTCAAGACTCAGCTCAAGTAGCGGCCTCCCCTAAGGATGCCTTGCCCTCCTTCTCACCTCTGAGGGACTTCTTGCTGAGAACACACAGCGCCTCTTGGTACTCATCGCTACTGTGTTCCCACTGGTTCTGAGCATGTTGGCCTTTCCACCTGGACTACGGCTCCGAGAGGAGGGGTGGGTGGTGTTCTCTTAGCTTTAAACTTCTTTATTTAGCTGAGTGCCAGGCTAGAGGTCTCTAAAATATTTTTATTTACAAGATTCATAAATAATACTTAGAAAGTTTCTCTCGGAAACTCTAGCTGCTAAACTAGTAACTACTCTTTTACCCCATATTGAATCTTTTATTCAAGGAGGAGCATTATAAGAACCAAAGAAACTTACCAAAGAAGTACGTGAAAAACCCCAGAGACTCAAATGAGTCTCACTTATCTATTAGGCGCTATCAGAAGTGAAAAGTTCTGAGCTAAATTTTACACTAAAATTTTTTTCTCTAGCTTCGCCATAGATGAAAGCATGTTATTGGAATCTTCCTTATATAAATATCAGGTTATATACTTCTGTGTCAGTTGAGTTCTGGAATGCATTTTTTTTTTTTCCCTTAGAATATGTAGGTTGAGAAAACTGCTAAATTCCAGCACTAATTGCCCATGGATATTAAGAAACAGGAGTTTTGCAAACACAGTGAACAAGAATTTTTGTGACATGATTTATATGGTTTATAGATAATCATACATTTTTATTTTTTAATAGATTTCTTGAGTGTCAGCATTTAATTACAGAAGAGAAAGTAAATGCCTGTGAAGGCTCATGGTTATTACCATGATTGCTAGCAATGACAGGCCCTTCCTAACAGCAAAACAAAGCCACAAGCGCCTTGGCAAATTCATTGTTTTGTAAAGCTTTCCCATGCATTCATTGCAATGGGACTATTGTCTCCATTTTTTAAAAATTTAAAAGATTATTTTCAGCTTTACTGAGATATGATGGACATACAACACTGTATTAGTTTAAAGTGTAAAATTCATGGCTTTGGTACATTTATATATTACAAAATTACCACCATAGCATCATTAGCTAGCACCTTTATCCCATCACAAAACTGTAATTTCTTTTTTTATTGTCCCATTATTAGATAAAATGACATTATTAAAATAAGGAAGTTTGACTATTTAGAGGTAATGTAGTATTGTCATCCAAAGCCTGGGCTCCGGAGCTAAATCTGGAATTAGATAAAAGGAGAGGTTGCTGCCTTCAACTCGCTCACACTGTTATAAACTACATTGACTTTTGCATGACTTTTTGGTAGGCCTCACCTATTATTTTCACTAACAGCATCAATATTAAAAACTAACATTAGCTAAGAATAGTAATATAATAGAAATAGAATTTAAACACCACCAAATCTTTTAAAAATTTCACCCATGTTAATGGTAGAGAAAGGAAGGGAAACAAAATAGGTTTTTTGCTATCAGAGTGAATAATACTAACCACATGAAATCACTACCTACTTCCTTGTGCCTTTTTTACAAAAGAGCTTTCTGCACTTTATTCTGGTGCTAAAGCCTAAAGGACAAGAAGGGTATCTGAAAAAATATATAACCTAGAAACATTATAAATACAATAGCATAAAGAGATGATTGTAAAGTTTTCCTTTGTGGTGTGCTCTATCTGTTCGGAAAACTTGATTGAAAACAAGACAATGTTGGAAATACTACGTGAGTTTCTTACTAGCTGGAGCTACTTTGAAATGTTTATAACAGAAATAGACAGAGAAGATTATTAAAACTTCCTTTTAAGGACATCCGCGATTCAGAGCATTATTAAACTGCAGATATCAAAAGAAAGTCTTTCCAAGATAGCATTTAACAATAAAGAGGGAAAGAGGATCTCAAGCTTCTGCCCATTCTTCACTATTCCTTTTCTGTTTCCTTTTCTCTCATTCTGAAAGGGCTGCCGTTAGTTAAAAAAAAAAAAAAAAATGACCGGAAGGCAACCCATGAGCATGACATAGGAGTTCTGAAAACGGGTTAATTCCAGCACAGCTGTCAAAACTACACACGGGAGAGCTAATCAGGGTGAAAACTAGGAGTTGTGCTTTAGGAGACTACTGAATGTTTCTTTCAAAGCTGCAAATTCAATCATTTAATTGTTGTAAATAATTCACTGGCAGGAAAACAGCTATGACTCTCCGTCTATTTATGCCTCTACCCACAGGCCATTTTTCAGACTGAATGGTGAAATACAGTATTACAAACCCTTACACCATAAGAATGAAAGTAGAATGTTTCCACCAACAACAACTGTTTTCTATGGCACATAATAACTTCTCTCCTCTCTCTTTATTTTTGCAATAGTTTGATTTATGAGAAAAGGAAACAGATCTGATTTGCAAATATAATTAGAAATACTTATTTCTTCCGAGTCTGTTGTGTGGTTTTAGTTAGCAAGGATTTTTTTTTTAGCAACAATGAGAACCAAACCAAATTTTCAGCACAACCACCGACAACAACCAGGAAGCCAACTTACTTGTCCTTTCTTCCAGCACTCCACTATCTCCTTGTCTGTGTTCTTGCCTTCCAGGGCGGCCAGCTGCTGAGCCCACGATGTCAGAAGCGCATTGAACTGCTCCAGGGCCTGCTCCAGTTCAGCCACTTGGCCCGAGAACTCCTGCTCCGAAAGGGCCATTTGGCTAACCAGGTTCTCGAGGCTGGTCTGTGTGTGCAGCACACTGTCTTCCCACTGCTTCCAGTCGGCACGAAGGGCCTGCATCTCCGAGTCCATGAGCTCACCCCCACCAGCCGTTGTATTCTGTTTCACTGCAGGAGCCAGTGTCTCCACTCTGCTTAGGCGGCTTGCCCCGGTCTCTCTGGAATCCATCAGCTCCTGCGATGGAATGTCACCATGGTAACCGAGGAGGCTGAGTCACAGCAAGTTTCCAAATATGTACAGAGGGGGACCCCATCCTGCTGGGAAGTTTTAGCAAGTGTGCCACAGGGAACCAGAATCGATCGATCCACCCACCCCTAAGTTATAACAGCAGAGAATTCTCATCCTCAGCACCAAGGCTTGTGGCAAAAAATAAACTGGAAATCCCAAACATCCTGAAACAGACAAAACAGGGACCCTGAAATCTGGCAGTGTTAGAATATGCAAAACTGTTATGGTGGTGACTTAAATATTTGATGATGGTGTATTGCTTCTATAAATATGCAAACCCATACTTCTCCCTAAATTAGTGATTTTCAACCTCTTTTTATCTCAAGATATGTATAAACTAATTACTAAAATTCTGTGGCACGCTAAAAATATATTTTTAGCTGATCTGACAAGAAAACAGGTATAACTTTGATTCATTTACACCAGATGGCCATTGTGTTGGCTGTTGTCATTTTTTTTCTGTGACAATCTAAGGGAAAAGAGGTCAGTGTCCCTGACTACATAGTCAGGTATTGCATGTTTTAAAACTTCTTGCGACACACAGGTTGAAAATCGCTGCTCTCAGTTGATGGGCAAGGGAACCAGGGTTGCAGCAGGGCTGTGCTTTGCCCAGGGTCTCTATACCACTTCCTGTCTAACTACTAGATTGGAATACTTACAGTTTGCTTTTATGAGTGATTTCCAGTTTTGAGTTCAGAGAATATCAATTGTCGAAAATCAGTCCCAGTATACTCTCTACTGCATCACCCCAGTTTTCTTTGGCATTAAAATGGGGCATTTCACTGTGTAATCACAGAGTCCACTCACCCAGATATTAAATAAATTAAAATGATCATTTTAAAGTGTTTTGAAAAGGATTTTACATGTATTCCCTTGTTTCATATTTAAACTCTTTAAAAAAATTATGTGAACATACCCACACATACATACACACAACCCCTCACACACATGTGTTTGGCTTTGAAATCACCTGTTCTCACTGGTTACTCCCAAGGGTGGGCAGGGATGACCCTGAAGGACATAGGATGTGCTTACTTATTTCCTCTAGGGTTTCTCTTCACCCACACACCAACCTACATTCGGGCTTGACCTGGACTTAGGAGAGGCTTCACTTTCCCCTTTCCAAATTCAAATTTCTTTCTGCCAGCAACTTCTCCCACATTTCCTATATATTTTTAATTATTTTAGAAAAGCTTTTTAAATCATTTGGCAACCCAGGAAGCAGCTTTGAGAAGGAGTTGTCTTAATCTCCTATTGACCTTTCAAAGCATTAGTCTTTCCTTACCATCTCTGATTCCACCCTACCCCTCCCAAAGACACAGGACCAGTCTCTCCCCTCCCCCATTTGTGGACATAGCTCAGTGGCTGCCGAATAACCTAACTGCCAAGTCCAGTGAGCATTTTTGATCCTGCTCCTAACGGTTGTCTCTTGCTGTGTCTGGGAGGGGTACCTCCTTCTTCACCGGGGCCTTTGGGGGCACCATACCTTCCTTCTCCTCTTCTTATTATTTCTCTTTTTCTTCTTCTCTCTTTCCAGTGCTCTTCTGTGGTCCCTTAAATTTTGATAGTTTTGGTTCTGTGCCCCTTGTTCTGCTTGCTTCATCTGTAGGTTTCAGTGTCATTCACTCTGGTGGTTTCAACTACAGGCCATATGCTGACCGTTCCAATTCTGTGTCATCAATCATCAATCCAGTCTCCTAGCCTGAAGTTCAGACTTGAACGTTCACTTGCCTCCTAGACCTCACCACCTGGCAGTCCAAATTCCATCTGTTCACAACTGAACTCCTCCTTTTTCCCTCTGACTATAACCCACCTCCTCAGCCTATACTTGTTTATCTCAGATGGACACAGCTTTATTGACTCTGGGTCATGTCTTGATCATCACTCTTGACTTTTCCTACATTATCACTCCCTCCATAGCCAATTAAATCACTCATTTATCAAATTCATTGGGTTTTCTCATTGATGCATTCTATGTGTCGAGCATGATACAAAATATTTGGTGTACATTATCCAATTTAGTGCTCAAAATTGCTTTATGAGGCAGGTATTATGGTTATTCTTATTTTATCAGTTCATACGTTGAGGCTTGAGACACCACATGACTTGCTCAAAGACATAGGTAAACAATCAGTAGAGGCAGACTGCACTTTTGATTCCAGAGCCTGAACTCCAAATGCATAGTGAGCTGCCCTTACACTTAGTAGACTATTTTACAGACATCAGTTTGTGCAGCAATCACTCCTTACTACACAAGGAGTTCCCTGAGGGATTCACAACACTGGCTGCACAAATGGGTGGAGGGGGGAATAAATCAAAATATTACTGAGAAATATGTTGCAGAAGTATTTGAAAGGATCACACAGATAATAAAAACTTAAAATGTGTTTTTAGGTGATTTAAAACCTCACAATCACTATAACATTTAAATAAGATAAGCCCTTAGAATGAAATCTTCAAGTTGTAGTTATTACTGTTATTGCCATTATCATCATCTATTGCTTTCATGGTTTTTAGGATCTAATGTCCAGAGATTACAGTATAATTTGAGCTTTAAATTCCTGACCACAGTTATACCATGGATACTCAACATTTTCTCCTTTAATTAACCATTAAGGATTTCATCACCGCTTAATTTTCAGATTAAAATCTATTACTTTCCATGTGAGAAAAATCATTGCAATGTACTATAATATTCAAACCACTAGAAGTAACTAAAAGTTACTAAGATCTCTAGTTCTCTGAGTTGTGTGAATTTTTTTTTTTGTCTTAAGTTGCCCTTATGGGTGATAATTTTAATATCCTTTAAAGTACTGACTTTCGTTATGCTGTTGTAGTTAGCTAGGAAAGCAGACTAAAACATCTAGAATGACATTTCCAAGTTATTGTTCATAAACCTTTCACTAAGTTATTGTACATAAACTTTTCTCCTTCTGTTCTGGAAGAAAATACCCAGTTTTGTCAGTGCTCCAGGCTGGTGTATATTTTGAATCTCTCACACCACAGCAATAAGCACATTTGCATGGAGAAGCATACACACACAGTGCTTCATTTTGCTCACAGTGCAAAGTGTCTTGAATTCCTTTTTTCCCTCTTGTTTATGTTTAGAATTCATGAGGTGCAAGATAATAAACACCAACAAAGGTGAAAACATTTTAAATAATAGAATAAAATCTATAGAGTCTTTATAACAAGAACCAATGCAACAGTGAAGTTATAGTATCTGTCCATTTTCTGACCTTAATTTTAGACAACTTTTTCTGGGTGGCTGATGAATCTCCAGACATATCCGACCACCGGTGAAGTTCCTCCTTTGCTGAATGGAGCCAATCTGTAAATTCCTGCACTGCATCTAAATACATTAGATGATCCTTCACAATCTCTTCCACTCTCCTCATTTTCTCCTAGAAAACAGAGAAAAGGCTACTTTAGCAGTAGTCACTATTGAGAATATAAAATTGGGCAACAGTCTGATATTGGTTTTTTAAAATATTTTATTTATTTACTTTTTAGAGAGAGGGGAAGGGAGGGAGAAAGAGAGAAACATCAGTGTGCAAAAGATACATCAACTGGTTGCCTCTCGTACACCCCCAACTGTGGAACATGGGCTGCAACCCAGGCATGTGCCCTGACTGGGAATGGAACCTGCAAACTTTTGGTTTGCTGGCCAGTGCTCAGTCAACTGAGTCACACCAGGCAGGGCTGATGTTGGTTTTTTAATGATCTCAGAAAACATCATTATTACTCTTGAAGTTTCTGTGTGTTTAATATCTTAAAGCAAAAATATCAAATCTTAGACTAAAAAACTTGGAGGCTAAAACCATTTTTCCTATAAATTTACTTATGCCTAGCTTTGCATAAAAATCTATGCTTACTAAATGGTGACTAACATCTCTCACTAATCCACTTAGTAATAATTATTACAACAATTCCTATCATTTAAGAAGTTATTTGTGCGGACTTTATGTGAAACATTGCACTCAGCGTGTTAAATGCATTTGCTTGTTTTATCCTCACTACACCTCTGTGATGTTGTGATGTCATTACTGTCACCATTCGACAGGGAAGGACAGTCACAGAGGTCACAGAAGTCAAGTAAGGTGCCCAATGTCACACGTGCTGTCAAAACGTGATGACATCAGAATTCAGATTTATGTCTCATTGATTTTTATTTTAAACACGACTAAAATAAAAATTAAGAAAACAAACACATATGTTAATAATTGTTAATAATGCAGGGAGAGTCTCCAAAAGAAAAACTAAAGAAAAGTGAAAAAAAACCCTCTCCCTTCTTTAACATTGCCACAAATATACAAAAGCAAATGTGAGGGGAAGTCAAGACTCAGATAGAGAATTGAAAAATACCTTCATGTTACATGAAGAGGCCTACATCTTTGAACAAGAAAAACGTAGTTTGTGCTAAAATGGGAATGAAACACAGTGTTTTGTACATGATTGAAGTCTGGGAGGTAAATAGACTTGCATTTACTACAATAGACAATAAGTAGCAGCAAAAAATACAGAACTTTTAAACACTAATATTTGAGGTTCAACAATTTTATCCCCCAAATGGGTTGACTAACATTCTAAGCAGAGAAAATCATAAAATTCAGAATAAAAATCATAATCCCAAGAATGCAGGAAGGAAAAGTTCATAGTCATCAATGGGTGAGAAATTATCTTTATATAACATCTGATCACTAAATGTACCAATAGTTTTAGAGCAGCTAATTCCCCAATAATTCAACGCATAGGGTATTCTTTACCTGAGCCTTGAAGTTTTTTCTTCAATAGAAAACACTAACCTTGGCAACGGTCATTATATCATTAAACTGTGATTTAAGTTCCTCTTGAGCTGTTTCCTTGAAAGACTCATCCTCTGTCTTCTGGTAGAGCTCCCTGGATTTGGCGGAGAGGCGGTGCAGGGCTGCGGTGTGATCTTCCCCTTCAGAGACAAGGGACTGAAAGTGGTCCAGAAGGGAAAACTTCTCTTTCAGACCTGGCTGTGGTTTCAAGGGGTGTTCCACTTTTTGATCCACTGATTCTATCCACTGCTCCAGCTGGATTTTCCACTCTAGGTAGTCATTCCATTGGCTAATCACAGACTCTAAAGTGCTAGAAATAATATTATGAAAATAAGTTATCTTGACATCTCTCCTGGAAACCAATTAGAAGGGCATTGCATCCTTTCAGCTTTCTTTCTTTTTTTTGTGTGCCAATTTTAAATAGTTTAGTTAAGACATTGTATCTTCCACTTTACAATACAGTGCTTATGAAGTTCATTATTTCCTTTCCCTGTGTGCATATTCCACATTCAAGCATCCAGAATGCTCAGTTATTTAACATACAGCAGTTCAACTTTTAAAACTGCCATGCAATTTGCTCCTCATTTGAGTCCTTCAACATATTCTGTGGAAAAATGCTAAATCTATGCTCAAGGCTGGCTTAATGAACCTCTTCAATACTGCATGCTGCTGTCATTGGTAAAGGTGCTGTATTTAGTAAGTGCAAGGAGTGACACTACTTCTCTGACCCACAGCACAATTTCTTCAAGTGAAAGCGAATCTAGGTCAAAATTTAAGTAAGATGTTGTAGTCATTTATGCATTTGTAGATTTGTCTTTCGAATGTAATTGTCCTAAATAAATAAGCAAAGGTATGTGCTATGTTGTTAAAAATCAGTACTGGGGCATCAATTCAACTTTAACATATGAATTCTTCATTTTGGGGGGCTCAATTTACCTTATTGAAATCATAGGGCAATTATTTATTGACTGGAATTTAAAATTTAGGGTAATCTTCCCAGCTAAATAATATCATTAGATTGATTTTCACTTAGGGATACATATTCACAGCATTTAGTCTTGAATGGATGAAGGAATGAAGGCTAAATATATTTATAATATAAGAAATATAATAAAAATGTAGTAGTTAACCAAATAGCTCTCTAGTTAGTCAAGTAAATGGCTCTTCTGGCTGGCTTTCTAAAACTTTAAATCATGGATATCCAACCTTTTGGCATCTCTGGGCCACACTGGGAAAAGAGTTGTCTTGGGTCACATGTTAAATACACAAACACTAATGAAAACAAAGAAATCTCAGTGTTTTAAGTAAATTTACGATTTTGTGTCAGGCCACATTCATAGCCATCCTGGGCTGTATGCGGCCCACGGGCCGTGGGTTGGACACCCCTGCTTTAAAGTAGTCAGCTTTAAAATGATTCTAAACTCATCTTCAGTGACTTCTCTTACCTTCCCTTGCATGCAACCCTATTATTCTGGAATTATACCTGTAAGAAATGTGCTTTCAGTATTTTTTCAAATTGTTTTTTTTTTTTCATCAATAGGAACCTTATCACATATGCCAAAAGTCTTATCTTTTCCTCAAAGAGTTTTCTAGAAACTCCAAATAAATCTCACCTCCCCAGAAGCCACACCAAGCCCTGCATTCTTCTACGGTCCCACAGTGTCTTACATTGCAGTGAATAATTGCAGAGTCTGTTGTTTTGTTCTGTGATGAATTTTAATCTTTTATTTATCTATTTATTTTGATCACAGGGAGCACACACTTCTTTGGTGGTCTAACAGTATCTATAATTTTAAGAATATGGTTCCTGGAAGGTATTTTCATATGACTCTGACTGTTGGTCCTTTGTCCAACAAGGCAGCCTGATTGTTTGCAGATACTCCAAGAGGAGGGAGGAAGGTGAAAATCCTCCACTCACAAATAGAGCTGCAACAACACCACCCAGGGCAGCAGTGCCTTGTCTATTTTCTTAGCAGCTCCTGTGCAGTGCTTCCCAACAGGGACCCTACAGGCACCCTGGGCAGGCTGATGGTTGCTTGTGTGTGAATGTCCCATGCACTGAAGGACGTTACCTCTCCTGGCTTCAGTCACTAAATGCCAGGGATGCCCCATCCCTGTGACAATCAACCCTCCCCACCTGCCGCATTTCCACACCCCAATGTGGGTGATATTACTATGGGTTGAGGAAAAGATGTATCCTTAAGCTCCACAGTTGTCAACAACTTAATTTCCCTTATATTTCTTTAAAAAGTAAAAACATTAACATTATTCAAACCCACATATCCTTGCTTTAATGAATTAAAAGGGTGTATTCTACTGAGTCCATGTTGTATGCAAAATTCCATGAGAGATATTATGGGAGATGTGAATATAATACACACATACAACAAACAGACAAATAAAAACCAGTCTTGGCCATTACAGAAAATTTAATCTAGGCAAAGACAGGCAAGTGTACAACTAGCAAAAATAATATGCTTGGTCACTCTCCCACAGGGTACCCTCAGCACTGCTCCATCACTTTACCAAGTCCCTGGGTTTTATTTAGGTAAAGAAACCCTGGAAAAGGGCTCTGTACCTCTGAGCACGGACGGAGGAGCTCATGACATTGGCCCACGCATCTGTAAGGGTCTGCAGTTGGGTCTGAATCTCCTTCTGACCTTCTTTGTTGCTACTTCTCAAGGCCTGTTCCCCTTTGCCAATGGCCATATTCAACTTAACTTCTCCTTCACCTTTCATCAGGAGAATATCCTATCGAAGAAGAGTGAATACATGTCAGTAGAAATATTAAGGTCTTCTGAGAATTTTCAAAACAATTAGATTTCCCATGAGACTCGAGGTAGGTAATACCTTACTCACCTTAAAGTGAAAACAGCAACAGCAAAGTCTAGACCCTACCGCCATTGAGCCCTGGACCAAAATAGTTATCTGGGAGTCTGGGAAGAAAGACTACCTCCAGTTTAAATTCTTGGGAAACTCTAGGTTACTTGCCTAGGCATTGTAATTTTACTAAAATTTAGTTTTAGAGTAAAAAAGAAATTATTTTGAAAATGAAAGCACACTTGTCAAAAACCTAACAATCCCTTACTTTCATTGCCTGGCTAAGCCCTGTCTTCAAGGTCAGCTTCACTGACTGTAGTCTGGGAGGGTGGTCTCCTCTGTGCTTTCCACACACTGCTGCAGGCTTCACCGATGGCCCCTATGTACATGCTATACTGCAGGTAACAGTTACAGGTGGACGCTCCCACTGAATTGAACTCCTAGAAAGCCAGGACTAATTTTTATCTTTATATGCCCAGCACCTTGCATAGCGCTTAAAGTCAAGTAGGCATCCATTTTATAATGTTTGTTGGATATTTACTAAATTAAATGAAAAATTATTTTAAAGCTATTAAAACAAAAATACTCCTTTCCTTTACCCAGGGAAAAAATGCTCCCCTCCAAATCCCTTTTGCCCAATGTCTCCATCTCACCTACATAATCCTCATTTAGAGAGAGAGGCTCACAGGATGATAAGGACCCAACTCACACATTTGTGAACCTAATCAAATCAGTCTTCAGACACAATCAGTATCAGGCCAGCAGTGCATGTACCTGTATTTGTAACAGCCGCTTTTCCAAGGTGTCTTTGCTTCCGATGGTGCTGTTGGCCAGGGCCAGTTTGTTTTGTGCATCCTTTACCCAGGCCCACGTGCTCTGCAGCGCATCCTCTAGGGCTTCGTGCTCCTGCAGGGCCACTTGGAGGCTCCGAAGCTTCTCTTTGGTCATCCTGATTAAGTTCTGGTAGCTGGTGAGCAGCTGAGAGCACAGGCGCCCCTCCTGTCCGGCACCGTGGCCTTCCTCACCAAGAAGCTGCCCTCTCTCCGAGAGCTTATCAAGAGACTCTCTAAAGAAAACAGCAACAAAGAAATAAACTCTGACATTCTGGAGGGCTGGGGAGTGACCAATGATTGTTGATATTGGAGCAGTCACCAGACAAGAGCTCACAGCTGACATGCCTTTAAAATGAAGAGCCTGGGGACTGCCCCGGTCACCTGTGTCTCCTGTGGTTTCTCCTGGAGTTCGTGCCCATTGAGGACCTGATTCAGTCCCTGCTGTGCCTAGATCCAAGCCCTGGGTGTGACTAGGCACTTCAGAAAATGGCCCAGCACCACCCTGGTCCCAGCTAAGACTCTGAGCATGAACTGCTTGCTGACACGCCCCCAGACGCTCTGCTGTTTTATACATACATGGAGGGTCCTCCTTCGTGAGCACCCTTCTGCTCGCTTCTGCTTCCTTTCTAGCTGCTCCTCTCAGAGCTCAGTGCAGGCATCATGTCCTGAGAAAGTGTCCTGATGACTCTGGAGAGGGTGGGGCATGCAGGGCTCCTCCTCTAGGCACCTTCTGCCGCCTCCTACACCCTCCCTGTCTGTCTCAATCCACAAGGCTTTGGCCTTCTAGAAGCCTGGGCTATTATAATCACCTCATGTCCCCAGGACCCAATAGTCTTTTGCAGAGATAAAATGCAAAACAAAAAACTCTTTCAAAAGACCACTGTGTGTGTGTGCTGAAGGGTGTCTGTCATCCTTATATCTCAGGTGCCTGCTCATCTCAGTGTGGAGTTATGTTTATTAGCTCAAGGAAAAATGCAATCACATGTGGCTGGGCTGGGCTTCATCCTGTTGTACAGGTTCTGAATTCAAATCAGCACGTGTATCAGGAGACACCTGGAATACCAACAGGGAGAGTACAGACACCTGAACACAAACTACAGTGAGTGCCGGAAAAAGGTACTCAATCCGTCTTCTACGAGGTCTCTCTGTCTCTCCCTCTCTCTCTCTCTCTCTCTTCCTGAGTAGTTACTATGTATATAGCATCCCGTGGGCCTCTGTGAGATATATGTGACTTACACACTATTAGGTCTACTCAAAAATACATTTTTTATTCTTGGAATCTTTTTGATAAGACAAGAAGGTGGCAAAAGCAATGATGTGAGTTAAATAATAATTCAAGAGAACAGATACCACTTGTTATTCCAAGAAGAATTGCTTAATGGATGATAAAAAATCAATGAGTCTCAAGTCTAGGATCCTTTTAAAAAATACAGAGCATCCCCTCCCCCGAGATGTGTGTAGTGGGAATATTATGATAAAAAAAGAAAAACAAAAGCAGCAAGCAAGTGAGAGAAGTCAGATGACCCAGCTAGGGCACCTAGGGGACCAGTCCTGGGATTGTCCAGAGAAGTAGCAAGTTAGAAGGAACCAGGAGCAAACACACTAAGGACTCTAAGAATCTGGTCATGAAATATCAGAGAGTAACAGCTCAAGAAGAATGTGTCAAGTTATTTTAAAAGTTTGGAAGGAGGAGAGAAGTGGGTCTGGTCATATTACATGTTACCTAGACAAGACCCAAGATTTTAAAAGCAAAAAAAAGTGAAGTGTAACTTTCAGAAAGTTATATAATTAGAATGATGCTATTATTCTGTTAATTCAGCAAATATTTTCTATTTTTCTGACATTATACTAGATAATGGGGATAGTTAGATGATAAAGTCCTGATGGTCCCTGGCCTTGAAGAACTCACCATAGGGGGTTGGGGTGTATGGAATCAACAACAATGTTTACCCCATGGTAAGGGCTCACAGAGATCGGACCAAAGCGTCCCAGGGAAGTTTTATGATAGTCATCACACTAGCACAACAAGAGCTGTCCATATGAGTTCTGCCTGTGCATTCGTTTGCATGTTTGTTTTTCAACCCTGGGAACAGTCGACATGTTTGACTAAACAGAGGACTCAGTGGAACAGGGAATGAGTATAATCTGAGAGGGTATAATCTGATTTGTCTGATTAATGAGGCTGCGTGCTAGCCCCTACTGCTTCACAGATGAGTGTGTCTACTCTGTACACGAGGAGTTAAGCAGTTTTGGGTCAAATTGCACTCCCCTGATGGAAAGTGAAAATGCCAGAAGTGAAGCACAAATTTAGGGAGTGAGGCCTTGAAAGTCAGGCCAGAGAACATGCCCTGGCAATGAAGCCAGATCGTTTGCTCAGTTGGGAGCAATGAAGAAGCAAATACTATCATAGGGAGGAGGGACCTCCAAGGCAGTCAGACTTAATGAGGATGCCTCGTGTTTTACAAAGTACATTGTGAGAAGGGGGTGAATTGGAAATGGCACCAGAGGCTGAATTGCATAAAGAATACATGGAAATTGGGATCTACAGCATTATTTGTGTTGATGAAGAGTATCTTTTAATTGTCTTATATCTTTATAATACTCTCTGAGAAGACAGTATATCATTATCATCCCCATCACAATATTTAAGGGCTAATGTCAAGAAATACAGGAAATGAGTGTCCTGTCCAGTTTGTTGCGTGAAGGGAGGTGGGGCAAAGATGCAGCCCAGCATCTTACCTCATCTCCCTGCTGTCTCCAGAGCACCACACTGCCAGGGAAAACACTGCACAATCATTTCTAATCTAGACAATCAGGGATACTAATAAACACAACTGCCAACTAACCAGCCCGCCCACTAACAACCAAACCAAACAACCAACCAACAAGGCAAACACACAGGCGTGAGTCGAGAAGGGACCTATCCCATTTGGGCACCATACCTGGCAGCCAGTAGTTCGCCCAGAAACATTTCAAGTCTACGGACTTCGTTTTTCTTCTCAGAAATGTGCTGTTTACTCTCTCCTGAATTTTCTGAGCATAACCTTTCCTGCATTTCATGGATCCATAAGTTCAGTTTTCTGTGCTGATCCTCAAAGCTAAAGAAAAGAAAAAACACCATAGAGAAACTCTTATGTTCTCATGATAATAAATTCTAATACCTGAGGTCACAACGTCTACGGTAACGGAGATCTCATGAATTTTCAAGTAGAAGAAGACTTAACAATAAGCCCACTCAAGTGATCAGTTATTTCAGGGACAAAAGGACAAGTCATGAAAATTTCTCTTGCAATTCAGATCAAAATGAATGGCCCTATCTTGCTGAATTGGTTCCCTGGTAAACTAGGAAGATTACATTCCCACACAGCGTGCACTTAACTTCCTGTGTGTTACTGCGTATGTCCTGAATTGGGGCCAATGGGCAGTTGAAGCATTGGAACCCCATGCAAAACAGGGCAAGTCTCCCTGTGCCTTTGTATCTTGTGGGGTCTGAATATGGCACAAGAGCACAGGGCTTCAGGTTGTGAAAACAGTTTGAGTTCTCTGAGAAACGTGGACAAGAGTCAGGCACATCATCTGCCACCAGAAAGGCATGTCGATTATACTGATATTCTTCCTCTTTGGTAACAAGAGTTTTTTCCCTCCTCTTTCTAATTTTACATTCACCCACATAGCCTCCTGATTGGAATCTGGATTCACATGGATTCAGTAGGTGTTTTCTGCCATGTCTCCAACCCAGCAAAAGCAGACACAAGAAAAAGACTTAGATAAAGTAAAACCTGGATGTCAAAGCTCTAACATCTTGGCTTAGTCAAACAGACTAAAAAATTCCTATATTCATGTCATTTACAGTTACTAATGAATATAATTCCTTTATTTTCTACATAGAAAATAAAGCCAAATGATAATAAAGTCATAGTTTGAGCGATTAGTTATTGCCCTAGCATGAACCTATAATTAAAGTCAAAGCTTTGAAATTTAAACTCACAATTTCAAAGATTTGTTTATTCACAATAGCTTTTTGCTCCAAGTCACTGAAAATATATTCTGTGAATGATGAAATCTACCTGCATGAAAACCACCTACCTCTCAAGTTCTAAAGCACAGTCTTGAAGGGCCTGTTTGTCTTTGAGGCACTGTTTCAGAAATGCTTGGAACTCTTCATTCGCCTGTGTAATCTCTTCCTGAATGGCACTGACAATTTGCTTAGACAAATGTGCATACAAAACTTGTCCTTCTTGAGTCACAGCATCAAGCTTGCTCTGTCCATCACCGACTGAGTCCAAAATGTTCTGTTTCAGGAAATAAACGGGATATAAAATATTTGCTATGATTCAGAGATCCTGGTGCATGCAGACATTAATAACAATTCTGAGCTGAGAGTGTAGAGTGAGAGGAGAAAAACAGGGGCCAAGGGAAGAAAGTTTCTAAGTAGGCTGGAGTCAGAATGATGTATACATTTGGATATAATCAAGGTTCATAACTGAGGACAGACCAGCCCATCACTGGAACCAATGTGAGAATCACACTGGGAGCAATGTCAACCTAGAGAGGGGGATGTTCTTATCCAGGTCTTGTTCTCAGTCTCTCCCCATTCTCACTGTCCCGACCTAGTCCAGGCTCCACCTCCACACACAGTTAGTGCAAGGATCTTCTTTTTTTTTTAAGATTGTATTACTTTATTGTTGTTCATGTGTGGTATCTTCTAATGAGTGAACTGCCTCCACCCCTTCTCCTCCTCTGACCCACTCTGCACACCATATCCTGACTCCAGCTCCCTTCTTTTCAGGGTGTGCACCTCTTCTTTGGAGACCAGATGCATGAGCATGACTTTAGGAGGGCAAAGAACCCCGGAACCGGAACCGCTATGAGAGTCCTGCCTCTTCCCTGAGTCCCAGCATGGCATTTACAACTGTTACTCATACTTTTCTCTGTAGTTTCACTGCCCTGAAGCCTTAAAGGGGACAATCCCAAATCTGAATTCACCCTGCTGCCTGCAAAACTAGCTTCCTATATTCCAGTGATCTTCCTACCCTGACAGCTAACGAGTTATCTACATAACTGTCATCACCGATTAGGCCACAAAATCCTCATGTTCCCATTAATTTTTTAAAAATTACTTTTATACTCTGGCTGGTATAGCTCAGTGGATTGAACACCAGTCTACAAACCAAAGGGTTACTGGTTCTATTCCCAGTCAGGACACATGCCTGGGTTGTGGGCTGGGTCCCTGGTAGGGGGCACATGAGAGGCAACCACACATTGATGTTTCTCTCCCTCTCTTTTTCTCTCCCTTCCCCACACTCTAAAAATAAATAAATAAATAAATAAACAAGCAAACAAATAAATAAATAAATAAAATCTTTAAAAATATTACTTTTATAATATGTAACACAGTGCTTTGTTCAGATTAGCTGCTTAAAAAACAGCCAAAACTCGGTATGAACTTAGTCTTCAATCATTCTTTAACTCTACTTGACAATGGCCTTTTCTCTCCTGAATTCATACATTTTTCACAGTCCATTAAGCCTAAACAATCTATCATATCTATTGCTTTAATTTGAATGTATCTAAGCTCCAAATTTAGACCGAAGGCTGTTAAAAAGCACAAATGATGTCAGTGATGTCTTCTTTTTAAAACTTCTTCATGATAGTAATGTAAAATAGATATAACTATTTATGCTTTTACGGCTATAGAAATTAAAATTAGGCTGTTTTGAGTGTGTTCCAAAGAACCATCAATAGGCTAAGAGAGAGGGGAAAGGGATCTAAAAATTCTATAGCTCTAACATTTTTCCAACTTGCTTTTCATACTATCTCCTATGACTCAAGAAATCTAATTCTGATAAGGAAAAAGAAAAGCTTGAATAAAATAAAAAGATTTGGGGAAAGAGATGATTTGGGTCTGACCCCAAGGCACTCGAGTGCAGTGTGGGGAAGGAAGAAAAGCAACACCAGCATTCATACCTGAAGGTCATGGAGCTTTGCCTCCAGGACTTTGCTGTCACCAGTTCTATCTGATGATTCTTTTGCTGCTGTCTTTATCCCAGAAAACCATTCTTGGAATTCCTGCATGGATTCTTTAGAAAGTAACAAAAATGAGAAATGCATGCAAAATACTGAATGAGCTTCCAGGATTACTGTCATGAATCAATTCTGGCCTTCAGCTCATTGTACTGTGCTTTCCTAAATATTCCAGAAAGAAAATAAAAATAATAATGTAGACTATGGCACAGCGTGATTTACAACCATGACTGTTCTTGATAGAATTGAGAAATTATCTCGGAGAAAAGACTGTAAAGAAATTTATAGTCCTTAAATGTCTGATTTCCCTTTATACTTCTATGTTTTGCTAAAGAAAAGTAATTAATTGCCTGAATATGGAAGAATGCAGGGGAGAAATACTTTAGGGGTGTGAAAGCCATTTTTGCGGCAAAAAGAGGAAGCTTCTCCTCTTTCCCCCCAAGCTGACTTGAGAGTCCTTATGTGTCTATATCAGAGCACAGGCACGGCCGTGCGGGAAACTGAGACAGGCTCATGGGACTGGCACTTTCCTGAATTTCACTCTCTCCTAATATCCCAATGTACTGTCACTTCGTCGTAGCAGTAGAAGAAATTTTCCACAAAATCATGAGCTCTATGTCGAAAATCCAGATGCAATTCAGAATCATCTTAATGGTGGACTTTCTTGAGGAGAAAGAGGGAGAATTCTACTCATGGTGGGAGCCCAAGTATAATACTCTTACTGCCCAAATCTCAGTGCACAAATGAGTTTAACATGATGTTCTCCTGGAAAGTTTTGCAAACGTTTGCTGGCAGCTTCTACACAGCATTTGGTTTGGATTCTTTCTTGTAAACAAACTATTCATGCAAAGGCCTGCCAGAGCTCACCATGGAAGTGTTTTTCCAGAGAGTCCTGAAGGCTGGCCTGTGTTCTGGAGCACAACTGGCTGACAGCGTCGTGTTTCTTAGTCAGCCCGGTCATCGTGCCACCCAGGCGCTCCAGCTCGGCTGAATGGTACTTGCGGCACAAGCTATTGAGGTTTTCTTGGGTGGAGCTGATGTTGCTCTGTTGACTTTGAAGTTCTTTTTGTATTTCCTATAGAATAAAAGTGTGCCATGAAGGATGTTTTCCGCATCTAAGAGAAATATGTTACCTGCTCCGTGATGGTCCTTTTTTTGGGAAATCAATGTTATCAAAATCCACTCAGGAATGTATACATTCTTGTGAGATTGTTTTTTGAGTATTTGTGATATATCTGTGTTGACTCTGAGAATTTTTCCCAGTTCTCCCTGGGAACAACTGTTAACATCTGCTGAGATGTAGCTAAGATCTGGGTTATAGTCTAGGGTTTTAAACAAATTGGATAAGTCTTTATGGATTCCAGCTATGAGCTTGGGATTAGCCAGTTGATTAGAAACTATTAATGGACTCACACTTCTAAGTCCACACTTGTCAGTGGGCCACAAGGGTCCGAGGGCACAACACAGTCACAAGAAGTTAACTGAAAAATACATGTCCTTAGTCTCAAGCACAGAAAGAAAATAAGCTAAAAGAGATCAGATCATTTTTGTTGACAGTTGATCAAAAATGTCATCTATGAAAATGAACCAAATGACATAAAAGTGGGATGTTTTCTCAATTTTAGAAAAATATATATATCCTCTTTAGTATAAAAGCAGTTATACTAACTGATAAAAATAATTAAGTGAGAAAAAAACTATTTGACAGTCAAGTTCAAAAATTCAAACACTTCTATACATGTCACCTTTTTAATAATAACAATAAATAATATAATAAAAAATAAGTATGGCCTATGAACAGGCCCTATGGCAATGCATGCTTTGCTGTTTTTAGATTATTCACTTTGTATTCAGTTCTTTACCCATTACTTACTTTGCTGTGTCGTGGATTAATATGGGTAACTGAGAGCAGAGGTTGTAGTTTGAGTACAGTCACCACAAAGCAGGAGAATATTCCCATTGACGTACAAACACTTCATGGGAGTTTGTTACCTACCTTTACTTTTTTCAGCCCTTCACAAGTCTCGGTTTGGGCACAGTGCACCAAGGATTCCTCTAGTTTTGTCAGCCAGGTTGTTACGTCGTTAATGAATTTCTCCACTTGTGTACTCTGAGCCCTGAACTCTTTCAAGGTTCCTTTGGCTTCATCACTAATTTCTTTGGCATGCTCCAGTTTCTGCCTTAGGTCTGCTTCTATAAACTAAACATAGAGTAAGAATTCTTTAAAATCTGTGAAAGCCAGACATTTACTGGGAATTCCTAGATGTGCAGCTTGATCGTAAAAAAACAAACAAACAAAAATACATTAGCTTAACCATGGATGCTCATTCGATTTTTCTAAGAAGGAAAATCAGTGGGCACAAGTTGCCAAACATTTTAAGTAATGGAGAAATGGAAAGAGTAAGAATTACAGTTCATATGCGATACAGAAGTGGCAGTTTGAGGTTCCAGGGAACACACAAGACACATTTCACACGCAGAGCTAGACTCGGGCAATGTTACTAAGCGGGTGACCGAAAACTTGCTTCTCATTCTCTTTGGGAAACACTCACACTTTTTTGCCCTTATGTAACCATTTCTTAGGACAAAACCATCATAGGATTTCATCCTAAAGCACTTTTCTTTTTGTCTCCCACTTTTAAATACTCAGGGAGACTAATTCTCTCCTCCTGGATGATTTATTTTGAGAGGGCCCCCCGCTTCTCTGGCCCAACAGATAATAAAAGGACTTATAATCATGATAAATTATAGTTTCAATTCCACCATTAAAACATCTGGAACCATTTGATAATCAAAACTTTGAAATGAAAGGTAACTTTTATCTTGCCCCAGCTCAGATCTGCTGCAAACAGGAAGCGCACAGTGGAGAAAGCGGCCAAGTACATCCTTCTGTATTTTTTCTCTGCTTTCAATCCCCTCACCTTGCACAGCTCTGACCCCTGCAGGCGTGGACAGGTAGGAAGAGGGGAGGGAACTGGCTTCTGGGCTTTCTAAGCCTGGTGACATTTCACATTCTCTCTGCTCACAAGCCTTAATCTGTGGGCTTTTATGAGACTCCCTCACTTCTATGACCTCCCAGTGAAGTGCCCCAGATGCAACCAGTGCAATTTTCTCTGGTTCTTCCCTTTCTCCTTCTGCAACCTGGGGCAGCTCTTTAACTTCCTGCTGGTGAGGCCCACCACCCCCTCAGAAAATTTCCCTAGATAACCTGATATGTCACACACTGTTATTCTTCTGTTATAGTTCACCTGTGGGCCAGAGGTCACACTCGGGCATTCAGCCCAGATGACTTTGAGATGCAGGCCACTCAAAACAATCAAAACATAGGCACTTTAACACATAAATGCACACAGAATATAAATACTTTTTTGAGATAGAGTCTAGTATATAGTAGTAATTACAAACCTGACTCGGTGCTTACCTGAAGGTCTGGTGGTGTTTCTGGATTCTTAGTTAATTCTTTCAGATCATTAACTTTAGAATGAAGATCTTCCAATTTTAATGCTTTGTTTTTAACTTCAGACTGCCAAGACAAGAGACAACGGGGAAAAGCATAACTAATCCAGATATTCACGTGTTATTTTTGGCATTTAATAATTCCAAGAGTTAACTGTTAAAATGCCCCAACTTTCAGCCAAGATAAAAAACAAATCTCTTTTTCATACTCTGATCATTGTCAGTATTTATGAATGTGGAAAAATGTCACCATACACTTTCACTTGGGATGCGAGGGAGTGTGAGGGACTTTCTTTCTTCCCACCCTCTTTTATTGGGGAAAAAATGCTCCTGGAAAAAATTAAACACTAACCAAAAGTCTTGAGTAAGTGGGAATTTTTAGTAGCTAACTGTCATTTTTTCACAAGCACTGACATCGCAGGTTACTATGGCAGCGTTAAACTCTTGAGGAAGCATTTCAAAGCAAGTACACATTGGAAGTGCCTAGTTACTGATGACTATATGTAATTTACAAGAACCCTTTCCAATAAAAATTTAAAAGATGTTAAAACAGAAATGAGGTTGATCAGGAGATTGATGTCTAATATTTTGCCTTGTTTTTCTGCACCAACACTAACACAAAAAGGTAGCATAAATACCAAAGAATCATTACTGAACAAGTTAGACCCTTACACATTTCATTAGTTATTTGGGCACATGAAGGAATTGTTAAAGAATCCCTCTCAAGTTAAATATTGTACTTTAGTGCCTGTGGGCACTAACAAACCTCCTGTTGCCTTCAGTCCAGAAGGTAATTCGCTTACCCAGTCCTATGTGATGAACTGACTGTCAGGCCCACTGGTTTTTCCAGAAGCAGCCTGAACAGTGACAGCATCCCACCTCCACACCTACTTCATCTCCTGCGCTGCAGCAGCAGCGCCAACTGCAGGCACTGGGCTGCATCCAGCTCCCTGATTTTATTAGCTGGTGGGCCACACACACGGTCAGCCACATAAAAGCCATCTCTGTGAGCGACTGAACCTGGACATAGTGAACGTGGGGCTGATGCCCGTTGGCCTCCTGGATCCCAGAGGTCAGTAGTGGGTATGTGCTGTATGTGGGTTTAATGACTGGCTCTCAAAAAAAAAAAAAAAAGGTCTGATTTGTAGCATTTAGCACCGTTTTGAGTTACAACATGATGTCACTGCACATGGAGCTGGAAGAGCTCCACAGCAGCGCACCATTCTACAGCATGCCCACTGTACAGGTACAGTGACTGTCAATGTAAGAGCCTGGATAACCGTACTGTGAGAATAATAACTAAGAAGTTTTACGTTTTGAGTGTTTATTACCTTCATTTTAAAATATAGTTCATTTCTGGCCATTGCCCACCTGGTTTTGCTGCTTTTCCGGGCCTGGAGCTGAACTACAACTGAGCCTAGTTGTTCTCTCCTAGATGTTACTACCTGCAGGGAGGACAGGCCAGGGGAGGAGAGGTAACCCGACCAGTGGAGACCATGACCCTGAAAGGTCACACCTGGAGAACTAATATTTTACTGAACTCCCCCAAGAACTCCCCTAAGATTCCTGCCTGCAAGAGAGAGAGAAAAGCTTCAAGGCAAAGGACCCAACACACACACACAGTTTCCCTCTGAGGCCCTGCCCACCACTGCCTTTCCCATCTCCTCTCCCTACTTCTTTCTTTATAGGCTCAAGTCTCTTAAAAGCTAAGGCAACGGGCAGCTGGTGGCTAATCCCCTGGGCCTGTTTCCAAAGCCCTCTTTTCTCTGACTTCCCAGTAAGCTAAGACTAAGCCCTTCCTTGTTTAATCATCCCCAGATTTGGTAAATGTATTTTTATGGTCAAATAAATAAATAAAATACAGTTTATTTACAATTAAATTTTAACAATGGCTGTGTTTAACACTGGCTCACAAAATTTCTGAAAATATAATAATTGATTTTTGTGAGCAAGCACAAGCCCTATTCCAGCACATGCCACTGTTTGAGCTGGAATGGTAATTTAACATCAAAGATAATTAAAGGGCCTATGGTAGCCCTTCCCTACTTCTGTTTGCCCTTAGAAATAGGAATAACCTCTAGAATGTCCTTCGGGTCAAACACAGCTAAATAACTTAGGTAGAAAATACAGATGATTTAACTATATTTTTTTCAGACTAGTTATTCATTCATATCTCTGTCATTCTCCACATGTATGCCAGGCACTGTGCTGAGCACCAAGGCATACAATGTTTCTGTCTGCACCAAGAGTACAGTCACTTATGTGCTTTGTGAAACAGGTTATCTTTTGCTCCTCTATTTATTTCCCTTTACCTTGCTTCATTTTCTATCATAGCCCAATTGCTGCTTGACATTTGGCGTATAAGACATACTGAAATGTAAATACCGTGAGGGTAGGAACTTTTGTCTCTTTCTTGACTGTATTTCCAATCTAAAATAGTGCCTGACATATCTGAGGTGCTCATTAAGATTTCGATGAGTGAATGAATAGCTAAATGGAGAAAATGGGAGTAAAACAAGGCTAAAATAAATTGGTGACTAGGACATTAAAAGGCCACTTTCCGAAGAAGCCTGTGAAACCCCAATCTCCATTTTCTTCCATTTCTGAAAAGGAAGCTCCCAGCGTAAGTTTTCAGCAGAGGGTGACTACTCAGTAAACATTTTGTTTGAGTGAAGAAAAAAATAGATACTAAATACTGCTGAATTACAAATACTTTCAATTTGGCTTTCCAGTAAGAAGATGCCAAACTCTCAGATGAACAGAAAAAAAATATAGGTCTACTTTCAAGGAAATAGCAAAAGATAGTTAAGAGTTTTATTATATTCATATGTATTTCAAAGGGAAGAACGGACTTTTTAAAAAGGAGACAAATTTTTTCATATTCTGGTCAATGATACACCAAAGGCTCACATATGAAAGCAGAGTTAATTCACCTCAAGTTCTTTCAGGAGCTCCTCTGTTCTGAGGCTGTTATCTAGGTTGCTGATGCTTTCGGCCAGCTGCGGAACAGAGTTGTTTGACCACGCTTCGATCTCTTCCTTACTTGAAAGGACATCATCCCAAAGGGACAGGCTTACACTCAGCCTATCAGTGGTTTCTTCAATTCTCTCTAATATCTGACATAGAAAATGGAAATAATGTCATTAATAGTCTGAGGCTTTAAAAAAATGCTCTTTGCCCCACCAACATATTAAAAATGTCAATGCTTCCTTAATCAGAAAATTATATCCCGACTGAAAAGCAAAGTTTTACAAAAATTATTGTAAGCTAACTAGTGTATCGAACTGAAGTAAATGCTATTACATACATTCTTTCTGCTATTGGCAGAGGTGATTGACTTTTTGAGACATTTGAGACTATTTGTCAATTGGAAAACTAACCACAATGGGTTTATTCTAATATAACTCACTCTAAGGTTGAATTCTTTAGGATAGAAGTCCACATAGGGCAGTAATGTATTTATTTTTTAAAGTAATTATGGTAAGCCCTTTTATTTGTAATGCTGATTTGTAAGAAGGGGCATAATTAGACTTGAGCATATTTATAGAATAAGTAAATATATAGGAGATTAACCAACTTTACATGCCTACAGTGTTACTGTTTAATATTCTTCCCATAATAAGGATGTCCTTTTAAAAAAGGAGTAATATAAGATTTTCTGAAGTCCCCAAATTATTTAGTGATAGTATGCAAATGTCTAACTTATGCAATTTGTCCAAAGTAAGGGAACCCACTACAGGTTTAACTTCTGAGCCTTGATATTGGTAATGGGGGTCAATAGGATCACTGGATTTTTTTTGAGCTGGAAAACAATACAAAATATATATGGATTGAGACATCAAGTGGCCAGTCCTATGGTCATATAACAAGTAAATGACAGAGCAAAAACTAAAACCCAAAGATGTGAACTACAAGTCTAATGTTTTTCAATGCAAAAGAGCCTCCCTCATTTAAATTATTATATATCATGGTTTAATAGTCTGTAGGATATCTATAAATTAAAATCAAAGAATTTTAATTGATTTTTATTCATAATCCCAGAGTTTTGAGAAGACAGTTATAAATTTTTTAAGATTGAAGTAAAATTCTAGAAAACCTGCCAATAAGTTTTAACAAAAGAAAGCAAATGATTTTTTTACTATTTCTAAACTTTATGTGCACACTATTTTTCTTCAGAATGTCATATTTGCATTTAGCATCTCTCAGTAATCCTTTGCCCTAAAGTGAGATTCCTAAACGCGAATGGAATCGCAGGTGATGAGCTTACGTCCAGCCATCTGTCCACGGTGCTCTCCATGTCGGTTTTCACCAAGGTGTAGTCACCGCTGTGAATTTTCTTCAGCTCAGATAACAGCTGTTTTCCTTTACTGGTAAAGCAATCCAGCTCCTTCTGCTTGTTATGTATTTCGTTCCTGGCAGTTTCATGCTGTGGACATCAATGTTCCCTTAATTAATAAAATCATCCATGATAAGAGTTTAAAACCATTTGCCTCTAAGAAATTTAATTTATGCATGATCTGATATAGAAATGTGTGATATTAATAAACTATACAAATATATATAATTTTCTTGAATTGCTAGAAGCCTAAGATATCAGTACTTTTTTTAAAAGTTGAGCTTATTTACATGAATTATGTACATCTAAGCATACCGACAAGATTTGTGTAGAGAATGAATTATGAGTGAAAAAAATAGGTTAACTGAAGTATTCTACTAAAATAAATACATTTTGAATTATTACCTTGGAGAAAGCCCATTTAAGATCCTCCTCATCTTTTATAGTAGTTCTGGTTACCATCACATTGCAGGCACTTTCTAGAACTTTAGATACAGCTGACTTCAGGTTCTGATATTCTCTCACTAAGTCAATAAGCCCACAGCATTGGCCCTGGCTGTGAAGAAAAAAGAAAAGACGTCACCTATTGCCGTGTACCAGGAAAGGGAAGAGTTCCCTTAGAATGTGCCTCAAGTGTACATACATACTAATAGATGGATACTGGAATCAAGAGAAAACCATGTCTATATCTACTGAGGTTAAATGAGTACTGGCAATCTTACTTAACTCTAATGTCCAAAATATTCCCATGAATGAAAATTGCACATAGCCATTAAAATAAAATCTGTGACCTCAATGATGAGCAAAGATGCAACGTATGTTCTGAATAACTCAAGCTTATATAGATATCACCAAAATTTTGTGTTTTTTGAATTTTTGCATGAATTAATAATTCATAATGGTAAGTGAAACAAAACCCAAAATACACAAAAACCACTGCTCAATAATTAAAACACATATGAGGTTTCCTTTTCCATTTTGGTGACTCAAATTTTCATTGAATATAAGTCCCCTGAAAATTCTCAAAGTAAGAAGATAGTTTTTGTTTATAGGAGTCAGATGCCTTTGAATAGGCAATTCTACTTCTAGGAATTTTTCCAAAGGAAGAGGTGTACTGTAAGATTTAAGTAAAATTATATTCTTCACACCATTATGCATAATAGGAGGAAAATAGAAATAACTGAAATTTTAAAAAGGTCAATAATTGGATAAATACTGATACATTCTTATAATTAAATACTGTGCAACCTCTAATAAAGCACAATTTAAGAGAATGTTTAATAACATGGAATAAAGTTCGTGCAATGTGGGTTCATTAACAAAAGCCTGCCATAACTGTCTACAGTATATAAGGTGCTCTCAATTTTGTTTAGAAGACCTTTTTATGTCATACAAGATATTATTTTTTAATGCATATAGATACTCAATTTTTTCAGGACTATTTATTGAAAAGACTATTCTTTCTCCATCAAATTGCCTTTGTCAGAAATCAGTTGAGCATGTCTATGAGTCTATTTCACTCCACTTGTTGCATTGCTCTGTATGTTGACCCTTTAGCCAATACCACACGAAAACCAGGCAGTGAGAGTTCTCCAATTCTTTTTCAAAATTGTACAGTTCTAGGTCTTTTGCCTTACATATAAATTTTGGAATTAGCTTGTCAATTTCTACAAAAACATCCTGCTGGGATTTTGATTGGGATGTTATTGACATAAAAATGACTTCAATAAAAAATCAATAAATCAAAAAACAAGTGCTGGCAAGGATGTAGAGAAAGAGGAACACTTCTGCACTGTTGGTGGGAATGTAGATTGGTGCAGCCACTATGGAAAACAGCACGAAGTTTCCTCAAAAAATGAAAAATGGAACTTCCTTTTGACCCAGCAATTCTACTTTTGGGAATTTATCTGGAGAAACCCAAAACACTAATATAAAAGAACGTGTTCCCTATGTTCCTTGCAGTGGTATTTACAACAACCAAGATTTGGAAGCAGCCCAAGTGTCCATCAGTAGATGAGTGGATAAAACAGCTATGGTATATTTACATAACGGAATACTACTCGGCCATAAAAGAGAAGAAAGTTTTGCCCTTTGGGACAGCATGAATGGACCTGGAGAACATTATGCTAAGGGAAATAAGCCAGTCAAAGAGAGAGACAAATACCATATGATTTCATTCATATGTGGAATCTAGTGAACAAACTGAACTAACAAGAAAAGTAGAGGCCGACTCATAGACAGAGCACAGGCAGAAAGCTTTAGGGGATGGCGGGATTGAGCCAAAAAGAACTCATGGACGTGGACAACAGTGTGGTGATTGTGGGGGGAAGGGGAGTTGGTGGAGGTAGAAAAGGGTACAAGGGCAATACATGGAAATGAAAAAAATACAATGAAAAAATAAATTATTAGAAAGAAAACAAACACTCCCCAAAAAATGGCAATTTGAACAGGCCAATGTGTACATGATATATAGATGGAAAATAACGTATGGAAATATGCTCAATATCTTCAGTTATCAGGAAAATAAAATTGAAAACACAATGAAACATCTCTATACATCTATTATAATGTCAAACAGGCAAACGAACAAAAACTGGATAACATCAGGTGCCGAAAATGCTGTGAAATGGCCAGGCCTCTCAAAGATGAGGCGAGTGCAAAGTGGTACAACTACTTGGCAGTTTCTTTCAACATTTAAACACACACTTAACATACAATCCAGAATTTCACTTTTAAGTCTTTACCCAAGTGAAATAAAAACTTACATGCACACACAACATTGAACACAAATGTTTCCAGACGCATTATTTATAATCACCCAAACTGGAAAGAATTCATTTATATGTGATTTTCAAAAAGAAAGTACTGGGGAGACAGAAAACCGACCCACGGCTGCCAGAACTGGGAATGAGGGGCGGGGCTGACTCCAGTGAGATGAGACTGTTTTTCAGGTGGTGGTAGTGTTAATATGAAACTTGACAGTTACACAACTATATGAGTTTGTCATACAGGTTAGGAGTGTACATTTAAGAGTAAATTTTACCTTTTGTCATTCATACCTCAGTTACAAACAAGTACAACAAAACAAAATAAAAAAGGAAATCAGAGATTAAGATTCTCAAGGTAGCGCTTAGTAACTTGACAATCCCTGCTTTTAAGCACTGAATTTCACAAGTAATTATAATCTCAAAGCAACTTCTTCAATAAAGTTCTGTAGGACTTAATTTTTATTGTTACTGGAGACACAGAACACTAAAGATGGCAAAAGATATTCAATGTTTGATCACACTCATGCGAATCAACAGGCAGTGGCCCAATGGCACAAAATAGGTAGAAATGAAAAACAAAACACTGAAAAGTTTCTGACTTACTTTTCATGAATTAGTTTTTTGGTGTCATCCCATGTGACCTCCAAGCGATTTACCTCCCTCTGGGCTTCTGGTGCACAGGCTGCATCTTTCTGACTAATTTGCTGAGCTTTGTCTTTCAACCAACATAGTTCATGCTCATGAGCATTCAGTTCATCTTCTAACTGATTGAAGACTCTCAACCTGTGAATTAAAATGTTATTTTACTAACAGCAGCAAACCAACATTTCCTCTCCACAAAGTGCACATACAGAAAGCTAGAAAAACTTTTACCGTGGCAATTACATTAATGTATGTCAACAGATAAAGATGCTCTCAAAATTAACTTTGCATACTTTGGAGTATACCTCAGAAAACATTTAAAATCGGCCTCACTGGCACCTTCAACCTTCATTAAGCTTGTGTTCTCCTTCTATTATTCTTAGGTGGTATAAGACGTTTTAAAACTAAGGTTGACCTTGTAGGCAAAGAAGGTGAGTACTTATTGCAAGATATTTGTATGGAATATTTTGTGCTGTGAAGTCTAATTCTTATAAAATATTTAAGGATCATAGTGGTTTTATAAAATAAAAATATTCTTACCAAGATGAATAATATATATATATATAAAAAAAAACTTAATTACATGCTTTATTGAAGATTACCTAGAAAAAATGTTCATTTTTTGTCCCTAACATACTAATATTTGAATATTTATGAAAGTGGCCATGTAGAGGCAGGCATTGACTCTTTTCTTCTTGCCTTTTAGTTTAGTGTTGTAGAATTTATAAAGTGAGCATACAGACATTATCCCATTTAACTCCCAAAACACAGTGGCTAGGAGCAGGTGTTGTCATTAACTCTATTCTACAAGAGGAGCGATGATGGGCCCAAGGTCACACAGTGAAGCATAAGTAGGGCTGAAATTTAATAAATCAATCAATTCATTGCAACATTTTCAGTAGCCTCTGTGTGACTTTGGTGAATTCGGTCATGTGGGTATTAATATGGCTCTTGAACATAACCTGGACCTTCTTCTCTTGCAATTTTAGGACTTCCTGTCTGCTGCCTTGAGCAGGCCCAAGAGGTCAGGCCACCTGGTGGCACCAATCCCCCCGCTATTTCCTGGGTGAGAAGTTTTCTCTTTGCCTTGGCTCCTCATTTTGTCTTTATTCTAGAGGCTGTTTTGTCTTTCCCAAATCTTATTCCTTTTTGTAAATTTATTATTAAACCAATCAGATAATTTATTGCCCACCAGGAGTGTAACTTCAGGAGCTGTTAATCAATTAATCAATTGTTAATCAATGTTTGATTCTAACTGAAAGAAAGTAAACAGGCAGGATCAATATAACTCCTATCAATTAAGGGTGTCTTGGTATGAATGCTTTCCTACTGCTTGTTTGCTCCCTGAAAATCTGAAAGAGAAGGTGACCCTGAGAATCTAAACTGGGGCAAAGTTCTATCAAGAAGGATAAATAAGATTGAAAAGAAGGCTACAGTATTAGGGGAAAAAATTACTTTTGCAATTTATTGCACGAAAATACCCTTGGCCCCTCAGCTTCTCTATTAAACGCGCTTGGCAAGCCTCCATCTTTGCTTAAACCCGCGTCTCTGCCTTGTCCACACCTCTAAGCAAACAGCTGGACGTAGCTAGGGAAAACCGCTCTGCCAAGCTGACTGGTTTCACTTTGAGTGAACACCAATCTCAAATGGCAGCTTATCACCTTACTAAGCTCCAGATACCATTTCCATTTCCTCTCTTCGGGAGAAGTCTTCCACACCATTTTCTGTTCCTATACCGTGTCCCTCAATCTCAACCAACCGGTTTGCTCCAGTCTTTTCTGAGGGTTAGCAGCCACCAGGAAGGAATCCCTTCAGATTTACCACCAGAACTACAAGTCTAGGGGAACCATTCCCTTCTTCCTCTGCCTTCGTTCTCTCTTTTTAAAAAAGATTTTATTTATTTATTTTTAGAGAAAGGGGAAGTGAAGGAGGAAGAGAGGGAGACAAACATCGATGTGCAAGAGAAACATCAATAGGTTGTCTCTCGTAAGCACCACAAGAGGCACTGAACCCAGAACCCGGGCATGTGCCCTCACGGGGAATTGAACTGGTGACCTTTGGTTCTGAGGCATGATGCTCAACCAACTGAGTGCGCCACACCAGTCAGGGCCCTGCCTTCCTTCTTGTTACAGAACATGAATCCCTTCTCCTGTGAGTTAGAAATTGCTTAAAAATTGATAGTATGATCTATATACTCTTGTAAATAAGATCTCAGAGTGGCTTATATGCAGCCCTTTACAGAAACCAGATAAATTTTAGGACTTCTTAAGTGTCAAATTTGTCATTAATTTTATCCAAAAAATATTTTAAAAAGAGAAGTTACTAAACATGGCACTACCAAGCTTTTTCACAAGACTTAATTCCAGAGCAAACAAAAAATAAATGAGATGACTGGCTTCCAAAGCTTCCTTTCACCTCTGCTGAAGGGCTTGGCGAGTAGGTTCTTTCAAACGCTCTTTGTCTGCCCTGTCTTCTATGTCCTCAATGCTTCTCAGCAACTCTTCTTTCTGGTCGTGGAATGCCTTTTTCAATGCCGCCAGGGCATCTGCCTCACTCTGCTTGGTTCCCAGAAGGTTCTGGATCCTCTCTAATTCACGACAGAGATGATCAGCTGTAGCTCTGCAGGAAGTCCTTTGTTCAGAACTTCTACATTTAAGATGGTATTGGGCTTTGGTAAGAATGCCATCGAGACTGATGGCAGTTGATTCTAATGATTTCACATCTTCAATAGCACCATTTAAGTCTTTTTCTAATAAATCAGTCTGTTTCTTATTTACACTGTTGGTTGCTTCCACCCTTTGTCTCAGCTGGTGGAGAGCTTCTGACAGAGCAGTGTGGCTCTCTAGGAATTTGGCCAGCTGGGACAGGGCCAGCTGCCGCCTCGCCACCACCTGGCAGGCCTCCTCAAACAGCTGGATGCAGTCCTCTGCTTTGCTCTGCAGGAGGTGAAGGTCCTCAGCTCGACCCAGAGCAGCCAGCTTTGCAAGGTGCTCCTGCAGACTTTGCAATCCCCCCCTTTTGCTTTCTACTTCTGCTGCATGGTCCTGGAAGGGATGGAGAGAGAGTTACTGGTTCCTCGTATACACTATGGTTTATGATGTGGATGTATTACAGAATTGGTGATGTCAAGATATACTTTAAATACAATGCATATCATGGCATTAAAGGTCATCCACATCAATCTTTTAGGAACACTCTTAAAATTTCTCTTGTTCTGCTCATCTATATATTTCATACAGGACACAACTCTGATTTGGAACTAATTTATTCCATGGAAAATAATTCCTTCACGGATAGAAATAGTTAAATGTATATATATATATATAAAATTTGAAAGATTTTAAAAGATATATGCTATATGTACATATATAGTATACATACACACACACACATATATACAATAAAGCTAATTCTAACATAGTGAAGGAGTGATAGTGGATATGAACCTCTCTTCAGAGGTGGTGAATAAGGCAGATAAAACTACACAAGTTTTAGCTTCCTTTTCTTTAAAGAAATGTAGATTAACTTGGTAAGACTGGTATACAGAATTTGACCAGCTGACAATAAATCATGTTTAAAATCTATCAGAGAATTGCTAACAATCTCAGCACAATTTCCATTAAAGAGAAATGATCACCTGTCTCAATCTTGACCACAGCAGCCTGAACTACTAAATTTCAGAGGGCTTCTTTGAGCATTTATTTTAGAAAATTTATAAATTCATTTTCTGTCCCTTGGAGACATAAATATTTTCTTAAAAGCTTCTGGACAGTTTTACAACCAAAGAATATCTTTCTCGAAAACCTGGAGGCATCGCCATGAAAGGCACGCATTGAGGAAGATGGCGTCCTGTCTCCCTCCTTTAGAGGGTGGGCGCCTACTTTGCTGGGACCTTGTTTTGAATTGTAAAGCCACCTGCAGCTGTGAACATATGAGAAAGTACTTTTCCTTTGGGTCAAAGCAATTAGCAAGCCTAGCATAAAGTAAACACTTAATAAACATTAACTACTTTATCATTAAATATTTATTATAAGCTTATCTCCATCTAGTCTACTACTTGATGATTAATATTTATTTTATAAATTGTTTTTTATGCTAGGACACATATGCATAATTTAGAAATAAGAAAAATATATCATAAATTTTAAATAACTTTCCAGCTAAATAGCAATTCAGAAAAACTATATTGTTAAAGCATTGGGATTCAGTATTTGTTTTTAGCACTAGAACAAAGCAAACTGGGAAGCTTAACAATGAACAATCACTTCACCCTAGAAATCACTAGCTCCATTTGGAAGAAATGGTATCTTAAGGTGGTCTCCTGTTTTACCTGAAGTGGCTTTATCTGCTTAATTAACATGGCTGCATAACACATTACCTGGACCCACACATTCAATTATGAAAATGTTTATATAGGAATACAATGTTAAATTGCTGGCAAGTGTTTTTTTTTTTTAATGTTGCTTCCCTTTCTGGCTCAAGAACTCTTTTTATGAATAAATTTTTCTTCCATAGTAAAAGAATGCACTGTACCTTGTGCCGAGCAAGAGCTGCTTGATGGTCCATTATGCTTATCTCAGAAGTGGTCTGTAATTCACTGAGAAACAGCTTAATCCAGACAGAAAAGGAAAGCAGCAATTCATCGAACTGTTGGTGTTCGGCTACGACCAACTGAAGAAAATTAGCCCTAGGCAGAGACAGGTGTTAAAGTTCAAATATGCCAAGGCTGAACAGAAGACTTGGTATGTTTTCAGAATCAGCTCAACTGAGGGCAAAAGTGATAGTCAAACAGGGACAACCAGAGCCCTGGTGTTTTCTCTTTCTCAAACCCTGTCACTCTCAGTTTGCCAGGGCCACCTATCCAGATGTCCTCCACCGCTTTGTCACCAAGTGGGATCCACGAATACCCGGTCAGTGCCCCACCCTGGTATTCGGTGCTCTTCTCTCCACTTCCTCCGCCTGGTCTGTCCCCTCAGCTCGGGCCTGGCCCCCAACGGCCTCCTAAACTGGCCTCCGTCCAGCCACCACCATGGCCTTTCTATAATCCACTTTCTAGGGAGCAGCTAGAAATGGTTTCAATGTTATCAGGATACCATTGGCCAAGTTTAAACATGAGGGTAATTTCCCATTGGATTGGGTTGGCCCTAAAGTTCGTTTTTTTGTTTTTGTTTTTTCTGTAAGATGGCTCTAGCAGCACCTGGGTGTCTTTAACTTCATTCAAAACTATATACAAATATAGTTTTGACTATATATATATATATATATATATATATATATATATATATATATACACACACACACACTATATATGTCTCTTTTTATACATATCATGAGAAATAAAATTTTAATTACCATCTCTTTATTGTACACAAACAGCTTAAGCTATGAATAATACAAACATGAGCAAATCTAAAATTTTAAATTGAGCTTCATCAGAAATGCTAATATTTGAACACTCCGACTTTTAAAATGGCAAATAAAGTAGTTTCCTTCCCTTCTATAATTCTCCTGGGACTAGCTGGGTTAAATACAAATCAACAAAAGTGTGCTTTCTTAATTTCATATGCTCAGCACTTTTAAAAATGGACAATATTAGAATGTTTTCTCAAAACCCTAACCTTTTGCTAATTATCTGTGGCAAAACTCTCCATCTCTCATCCAGCTGTTCCAGATGCAGTCTGATCATTCTCACGTCGTCTTTGGAGGCCACAGAGAACAGCGATTCCTTCAGTTGCATGAGGTTGCTGTACATGGAAGCCTGGGATACAACTTCACTTTGCAGGGCCTGAGAAAAACAGAACATATGATAGTCTCATCCCAGTGTCATTGACAAGGAAGGACCAGGTGACACAGGAGGTTGTTGTCCACGGGCTTTGCATTCTTGCAAAATGGAGGTCACGGGGTTGTGCTGTAGTTTTTTATTCCTCGGTTTAAAAATGAACCCACTTAATCTCTAAAGCAACACTTAAAAGGCTACTGAAACCTGAATTTGTTTTTCAGGGTCTGAGTTATATTGTTAGGCAAATTTACGTGCTGAGAATTTCTTTCAGAGTAAAGAAACTGAGTAGGCAGAGAGAATCAAAGGAAAACTATGCTAAAGAGAAAATGCATGCATAACAATAACAGCAACTCAATTCTAGGTAACAGGGACATGGTCTCCCTCTCTGTTTAGAGATAATATTAGGCCAAATCAGAGAACTTAAAGGCTCTTCATTTTACTTTCGTGCAACAGAACTACTTATTTTTTTACATTTAATCAGACAATAAATCTCTTAGGTGCTGTGAGAGGTGCATAAAAGTCGTGGTTCTTACCTAATAAGAGATCAACACTCATATAGATAGCTAATAACGTAACATGGTGTTAACTGGGATGATCACTGTAGCATGGCACATCGTAGGCACTTGTCAAAATGATTTTCCCCCTCTCTAGTGAGACCACATGTGTGATATAAGCAAACTGCTTGAAGGAATCAAAGGAGAACACAGCCTGTGGATGAGAGGACAGACCACAAAGCAGAACTGGGAACTTGGGCTGAGCGGGACAAAGGACACAAGGCCGGGAGGTAGGAATGTACAAGGACTGCCTGGCCCACAGTGGGGCAGCAGTTTGGCTGATTCAGTGCCTAGATGTGGGGGTAACAGATACCTGCAGCCCCCTCACTCCCCTGACACACACAGCACTTATTTCCCATATAGACACCTGAGGAAAACAGTTTGATGTCACTAGAAGGTTTTGTGTCATTTTTCAGAAAAGAAGCTGTGACTTCACTTAGAACACCTCACACTGTATTTATAAGAAGACAACACCAGACTCAGAAACGGTGGACTCAGGACCACCCTTTCTCCTCAGGGCAGGACAGTCCCTGGAGCTTTCTGAGCAGGGACGTTTTGGGAGATTAATGTTGAACAGGAATGTTTAATAAATTAGGAAAGGAGTGTGGGGAACCTTCAAAATCAAGGAAGATGGGGTAATAGGGTCAGAGGCTAGCCACCCTCTCTGATGGAGGTTTTAGAGCAGCAATTATGAAAAGTTAAAGAACTAAGCTTCTGCTTAAACTTCTTCTAAAAGGTGATAGGAAAAAGTTGGGGTGTCAGTCTGTCATACAATAAGTCTCTTGGGAGCACAAGGTTTGCCTGTTGAATTTTCTGGCACAGGCATCATCAGCAAATTTTTGCCACTAGTCTCTAGAAATTAGAAACATTGTCTGTAGTTACAATCATACTTAAAGATTTTTTAACTTTAAAAAGTTGGCTTCTTCAAGGATGTAATCAGCTCATGTTCTTTGGCATTCTATCGTCTGCATATGCACTCATTCATTTTTTTTTGTATTGCTTAAAAATAATTATTACCCTGACTTCTTTCTACATTACATTCCTTCTCTTCCTAACATAGTACCCTTTCTATTACCAAAAATTGATATCAATACAAAAGCTTCAAAAATTATTCACTGATTGTCAGCATTGTTTCATCTACATTCCCACTCATTCCTTCCTCTGCTCACCTGCCAGAGAATTCGCATTCAAATGCCAGATGTTACATTATAGGATTTTCTGAAGCATCAGAGATATTGATCATCATAGACTTCACCATTGTTTTGTCTTTCAGGTCTGGCTTGTTCTCTTTGGGACCACAGAACCAAGGCAAGAAGTTAAGTGGGATAGAGAGCTTGGTTTCTGCTTTTGTTTTACAATGCTACCATAACAGAGAGCATGCCACCTTCCATACACTTCCTTGAGCTTGCCTGTATTAACTGAAGTTCACTCTCCACTTTCACTCTGTCCGCAGAAATGTCCGCTTCTGGGGAACTGGCTATTGCTTCGCACCGCTCCAACCAGGTCAAAAAGGTCGACAGCTCTTTCTCTAGCCTAAAGAAAGCAGAAACACAAAACAAATTCATCCATAATTATCATATTAGAAAAGGAGGCTTGTTGGAAATTGGAACATCCAACACTAACCGTTCCAAATAATACAATGTTGGTTATCTCATTCTTAGAAGTGAAGGTAAAAATGTTACTCTTCTCACATTCATATATGCATCACACACATGTCTATATCTCTGTGCAACATGGAAAGATATGCATACATGCTGTCCACTCCTTAGAAACACGACTTAACGTGTTTAACATCGGGGGTGATTATTGCTCATCACTTGGAGAACAGTTGGCCAGGGATTTCCTATTTAAGAGGGGCTATTGAAACTCAGCAGCCCACTCGGGAGGAAAGGCTGCTCACCTCTGCCAGTGGGCCAGCAGGTTCTCCAGCACCGTCTGTCTCTCCTTAGCCCGACTCAGTAGCCCCTCGTATCTCTGCTGCAGGGTCGTGGCCTCCTGAGCCGAGGATTCTCTGTTAGTGACCTTCTGGGCACTGGCCAAGAGGGTGGCCATAGCGCCGGTCAGGAGTTCCAGGCCCTGACAGAGATCCTGGTAATGGACAGAGAAGTGTGATGAAAGCAGAACAGCCAGAAATGAAGTCTGCATGTGCCTCCGAGGCCCGTTCTCACCAACACTTCCCCTCGGTCATAAAAACACTGGTACTAAAAATTGTCTGACCACAGTTTCCAGTAACATGGAGTGGAAGTGAGGAGAAAAGTACTTCATGAATGGAGGGATCCGAGGGAAAACGGAAGGACTATCGCCTAAATAAAACTGTTGCTGTGTATGAAGATAATGTCACCATTTTCTTCACAAGTCAGATAATTTGTGAAGATTATTATTCATTTTATGCCAAATGTATTTAAGAAAACTCTATTCCTATTTTACAAGAACTGTATGTGGGAGCAATAGTCTCTATAAACAACATGTGGGAAGAGTTATGGCTGGCACAGCTGCTCTCAGGGATCAATGACAACAATGACAATAAGGGGGAGCCTCAGCACGTGGCAAGTACTGTGCTACGTCCATTCCCCTTATTAGCTCATGTCATCTCCCCAAGACCCTCAAGGCTTAGGCCCTCTCACCCACCCCATTTTACAGATCAGAAAATCAAGACAGGGAAAAATTACTTGCTTTAGAAATCAGAACATTAGAAAAAATGGAATATTCTCCTCTTTGGTGCTCAATTATTAAACTCAGTTGTCTGTTAAAATAATTCCATGAAATCTAATTTTCCTACTTTTCTTCATTTCTAGGGGCATTTTAAAAAGAATTACATAAGTAACACAAAAATGCATTCTCATTATAAGTGTTCTGATGATGTAGGTTCCACTGCCCTTTCCAGGCGTGCCTCTGCCAATGGTCTGCTTTCTACCCTGCAGCCCCTTCTCTGCATTAATACACATATGTGTCCACATGCATATGTAATTGGGGGAACATGTTTTTGTTCATTAATTATCACATATTTCTTGTCGCTATTTTTTTATGCCTGATTCTCCTTTTTTGCTCCTTCCCCTCAATTCTGTCAGAGACTCTGTTCCTTTGCAAAACATCACACGGTGCTCATGGGTTCAGGGACCAGACCAAAAGAGCTAGTCACTGGGGAAAAGGTTAGTGAGGCCATATTCTTTGCACATCTGAGTGTAGTGGGTCTAAGATCTGAAACTGCTATGCACATGTATTTTTTTGCATATCTAATTTTTATAATGCTGGTAAGAAGTAATGGGATTTATTAAAGCTATACCATGAAAAAGTTGCAAGTTCTAATTAAGAGAGAGAAATAGATTTTAAATGAATACTTCTTTAACATCCATTGTAATAAAAACTTACTTGTATGCTTGTATTTCTTGTGTTAAATGAAGTCAATATGCTTCATCTATATCATTCTTCATGTAATGTATACATTTCTTTAATTTTAACTCTCATAAAAATATTTACTGTTCCCTTTTCAAGCAGAAATGATCAAATTTCTGAGTTGATAAATAAGCAGCAGTGTTGAAGCACACTCTTACCAAATGCTCTTGGAGAGCTTTGTATGATTCTGTAGCTGAAGAACATGCTTTAATTGGATCAGCAAGCTTTTCTTCAAATTCAGACACAGACTGCTGGATCTAAAGTATGGGTAAAACATAAAAATAATGGTGAGAAAAACACACATCAAGGTAGAAAAGGTTATTGAGGAGGCAGCATACCTATGATTTCTGGATAACTTTCAATGTGTTGATAGAATATATATTTTTTAAATCTAAAATGAATGTGTCCTATTATTTTAAAGACATGTACGTATCTTAATGCTTATCTGAACACAAAGTATAAAGACATTTTTATATTCCCTCAAAATGTGTACTATGTGAATAGTTATAAACTTAAGCATCATTGATGACTTGGTGAACAACTGGCAAATAGACTTGTTTCCTTATTTCACTTTGTCTAGACCATTTGTCGCATTTCACTATAAATGCAATGGGAAATAGGTAACGCTAGCATGCAGGGGCCAATTCTTACCTTTCTAAGATTCTCTTCAAACTTTTGCTGCTGAGACAAATGTCCCAGGATGATTCCTTCCAGACACTGTGCATGCTCTCGAAGTTCCTCCCAGTACCTTCTTATTTGTGTCAACTTGGCTTTGATTCGAGCTGATTCTCCAGCAGTAATAAACTGAGCAAAGGACTGAGCCTCTTCTTCCAGTTCTGTAACGCTGCTGCTCTTACGTTCTATTTCCTGAATTGTGACCTAGCGTTTAAAATGAGGAAAATGACAATGTAGGCTGAGCAAGCTTGCTTTCCTGAAATGACATAGATACTGCAGACAGAAAACTGACATTTTAATGTATTTGGATTGTTAGAGAACAGCTATGAACACCATGTGTTTCCTGATCTCATTTTGGGGCACTAAATGATATTTTAGACACTAGATATGCAGACAGTGTCTAAAATAGGCACTGATGGTTGTACTTGCTGGATAGAGAATATAGAGAAAAAGCTACTCCTGCTTGGAGTGACGTAAGCAGGGAGACATCCTCGGAATTCTTACAGTGTCTCTGAAGGTAATTGGAATTCCTTGCTTCCCTTGTGAGTCAAGCATTTTAACCAACTGATCTGGGAAACTGTGTGTTCCAATAATGCACAGGAATGCTAATATTGACATTTAAATTTTCTAAAATGTAGCTGAGTATTTAATATTTTATCCAATGACACGCTTATCTGATTCCACTCCTACCTAAGCTCAGTCTTTTCATATTATCGCCTATTCTTTATGCCAGTGTATTCCAAACTTGGCATACATCAAGATCCCCTGGTCCTCATCCTTAGCGACTCAGACTCAGTAGGTCTCACGTGGGGCCAAGTCTATAATTCTAACAACTTCTCAGGGGTTGCCTCTGCTGCTGACCCTGGGTCCCACTCCATGACCACTGCTTTATTCATTAGCTGTGGACTCTATGGTAAAGAGTTTACTTGCTCCAGTTTCCATTGGGGCATCTCATATATTCGCCAACACATGAAAAGTGCTGAAGGCCACCAAGGATGTGTGGGCATATGTGAGTGGGAGGGTATATCTGTCTCTCATAAGCCCGTATGGTTTATATACCCATATATGTAACATACGGGCTTATATATGTATAAGAAACACTATTTTTCTGAGAAAAACAGCCAAATTTTCCTATCAAATAAGGCCAAAAATTCAGACAAACCTGTTTCAAATAACTTAAATAGAAAATACTGTTACCCTAGACAAAAATAAATGTGACTCCTGCCTAGAGAAGGCAATCAGAAATAACTCACAAAAGATTAGTGCCAGTGCATCTTATTTCATTCTCCACATGCATGACTGTTGTGACACCTTTCACAGATACTTGTTGTGTGACCATTAATACAATCTGCCTTTGTTTTGCTGGGTTTTTAAAATAATATATATTTTTAAAATTTCTCATCAATTTAACAAAAATATATTTTCTCCTTTGGGCCAGTAGTCATTGTAGGTGCTTGCAACACCTCAACAAAACAATTTTAGTTAACATTGAAGTTGTTAGTTCTTAGAGTGATACATGTCATCAACAAATTAATAAGTGCAAACCCTATAATCATATTGTTGGACTGTGGTAACAATTTTTCTAATCCAAAATGAGAAGGTGGAAGATGAACCCAGTATACATCTTATTACCAATTAGGAATAAATTACCAATTAAGAATAAGAAATCAGTCGAATATCAGTTAGAATAGTGTGTAATGGAGAACAAAAAATGGGTTTATAGATAAATATCTTCACAACACTGCCAATGTCATGAATTAGTTTTACTCTAAGGCTGTTTTAAATCTAAAACATTATTACAAGTATTACCATATTTTAAAATATTTTCTATAATTTAATTCTGTATGAAAACAGAACATAAAACCTTATTAGCCCAGATTCCACAGTAAAGAATATTCCACTCTATCTTTGCTCATTTCTAGCAAAATGTGTTTCTTGCTCTTCATATTCATGGACTACATTTTTAGACAGTTTTCAAAATGCCATTTTGGAATATTAAAATATATTTCTAGTCTGATGGCATAAAAATCCACAATTGAGAGTTCATACATTTAAAAATTAAATATGTAATTGTTCGGTTTCCTGAAGAGCAACAATGCAATGAGACTTGGTAACTGATGTGATTCGAAAGTCCTGGAATTTAGAGTAAATGATAGTGAAACAAACTGAGAGCATATGCAAATGAAAAAGTGCATGTCAAAATGCTTGAAAGAAAAATTTTGAAACAAAACAAAGTGTGCTATTCTTTGTTTTCTTAGAATTTAGTGAAAATGATTAAATGACAACTTTTCAAAATAAATGAAACGATTGAACGTATTTCATGCATATTCATGACTGCTTGGCCTTTGTTTTTTCTAGGGTCATACACACCACCTGAGCAGACTGTGCATACCAGACTCCATGCAGCCTTGGCTGCAGAAGGTGTGTGATAAACCAGGGCAATCTGCACAGCATGTGATCCACACTGAGCCAGGGTGCACCCTCCCACCGTGCACATGGCAATGACTTGCTCCAAGTCATGGTGCGAAATGTTGCTTCACCTTAGTATTGACTTTACTATATTTAATGGAATGAAAGGGCAGAGGCTTTTCCCATTCCAATACAATGAGCTGAGATTTAAAAAAAAAGTAGCTGATTTTTTAAAACGTGAGGTGTAAAAATTATATATAAAAAAGAGAAGTGAACACAGAATTCATTCCTTTCAGCCCATTTTTTTCCTTAAACTATTTGAATGAAGTGAACGGTGATGGTCTGTGAACATTGTTATTTGGGAGGTGAGGGAGCTCAGATGTCACAGCATCTTAGTCTATGGCCTGAAGGTCAACAGAAATAAAAGAACTGGGGCAATGGGGTCTGATTTCTTCACCTAAAGAATTTAATTTCTCCTTCGTATGGTTTGTGAGGGTGAACACCACTAATACTTGAACTAGGCATTTGGGAGAATTATGTACAGTTGTAGATGATGAATACAGTTCATGTTGTAGAAATTAATCAACAGAGAACTCCGATGGGATTAATTCAAAATCAAGGAAAAGAATAATGTAATCATAAAACCATTTTAATAATATTGCACACAATGTTGACTTTGAATGCTTAAGTCAGACAATATTAATACATAATTCCATCTATAAACATTTGTCCAGCATCAATCAAGACCTCTTAGGTCAGCAACTTGTGTGAATTTAATTTGAATAGAGTTACACGGCAATGAAAGATTTGTTCAGGGGCCAAATAGCACTTGATGAAATGTAAGAAAGGAGTATTTTTTTAGTATTTTCTTTTCTTTATTGATTTTGTTTATTGATTTGAGAGAGAGAGAGAAAGAGAGACAGTGATTTGTTGTTCCACTTATTTATGCATTCATTGGTTAACTCTTGCATGGCCCCCGATGGAACCTGCAACCTTGGTGTATTGGGACAATGTTCTAATCAACTGAGCTACCTGGCTAGGGCAGAAAGGGGCTTTTCAAAGCTAGGCATGGATTACAAATGCAAGGAATGTGTGAGCAGGTCACCTTAATTTGGTTGATTTGCATGTCCATGGCAGATGACGAAGTTTCCAAGGCTTCGAGTTCTTTTTCTTTCTCAGATATCCAGATGGACAGGGTCTCAAAATTATTGCCAAAATGATCCCACTTGTTTTTCACCATTTCCATGGTTTTAATACTAAAATTAACCAAATTAAGTAAATAAAATGCAGTATTTGAATAAAGAACAATACATTTTCCTTGAAATCACCAGGTGAGAAGACAGCTAAGACACTTGTGATCACGTCAAAGTTTAAACTATGAGAACAGGAGGAAAAAAACACACATTTTGATCAGATGAGTTTGTCCATTCTTGTCTTCCTGTCTCCTCTGAGAATGAACATTTAACAAGAGAGCATCTACACCGTGTTGTGAATGTAACTGCACTTCAAACAAGATGTTGCTGGGTCCGAAGGAGGTGGAATCCAGGGTGAATCTAGTTCACCTGTATGTGAGCAGTGGTTGCCAGGACCCCTTTCCATAAACTGCCCGCACACACTCTAATGCACACCAGTTTTCAGCAGCCCTACTTTTGTGGTCCTCTTGCTCTTAGAGGAAACACACTGCCGGGATGCTTTCTGTTCAGAGATCTTTATAAAATGCATCTTTATGAATTAAGGTCGAGCTTGTAACTTGAATTTCATGCTAACAGGCAGGAACTGCTCTATCATTAGAGCTAAGCCTGTTGTCTATAATCTATAATCTATAATTTCAGCTATTCTTAAATGTCTCTAGCGTCAATTCCAAAATACTTTTAGAAATCCCTGTACAAGAGCACCCCAACTGCTTTTAGAGAATTTGGGCTTTATTTGTAAGAAATCTAGTGAATGAAAATTTAACTATAGATTTTCAGTTGGTATAGATTTTCATATATAACCATGTGATTATGGCTTTCAGTTTAGAAAAAGAGTAAGAAACTTATAGTCTATCATGGCACTAAATCTTTTGCTTAAAAAAAAAGTGAATTTTCTGTTTACCAAAAGGCACTTGAAAACATCAAGGAAAATACAATGGCATCATTGATTGTCAAATTAATTAATATTGCAGTCTCAAATGTATACCCTGGACGTGCCTCATGCTCTCATCGGTACAGGTAATGCAAGCTGCGGCATACTGCAAGTTTCTCAACAAAATAAAGATGCAAATGCATGTTCCTCACAAAAGTAGCTTCCTTTCTCACAAACTCTGTTTTACTATTTCCATACTTTGATGAATAATACTTAATATTTAAACTTCTCAAAGTTTAGAGTCATAATGTCCTTTAAGTAAATTATTTAACAAACTTTAAAGTTTAGACAATGTATAATCATCATTTCAAGGTGTTAAGAGTATTAAAAACAAATTTTATATTTCAAAATCCATCTTAAAAATTATGCCCTATACCTTAAGAATGTATCAGTGATTTGCCACTAATGAACCTTTAAAATAGGAATGTTCAGTCATACTATTTTGAGGAACCTTGGCCATATTCTCAGATGTTTATTCCCCTTAATTTTTTACGTATTTTTTGTGCATAACAGGAAACTCTAGGTCAGCGATTTTCAACTGGCTTTCTGCAAGAATTTTTAAAACATGCAGTATCTATTTTTTTGCCTTAGATTGTCCAATTAAAAAATGACAACAGTCAACACAATAGCCATCTGGTGTGAATGAATCAAAATTATACCTACTTTTTGTCATATTGGCAAAAAATGTATATTTTGGTGTGCTGCAGAATTTTAGTAGTTAGTGATGTGTACCAGGAGATGAAAAGGTTGAAAATGTCTACCATAAGCCAAACTATTCTCACTTTCTTTTTTAGGTAAACATATATCAAATATTTACAAATAGAGTACATTTTTGAAGTTAATTTTTGGAAATAGAATCTCTCTCAGTGGAATTTGAATACTGAGGCACTGTTAACAAGCTGTTTTAGCTTGGAGATGAAGACATTTGGATTCTATCCTATGTATTTAGGTTCAGAATCTACACAACCAAAATATCTCTTCCTTCTCACTGGCGACAACAGCAAAACACAGTAAAAAAAATATTTTCAATATTGGTTCTTTTTTGAGATTCCCTCTCCAATGTATGAAGGCCACAAAATTTAACAGATATGGCTTTTTCACGAACAGAATTAGTTTATGATACAAAAACCACATCCCTTATATTTTTCTGCTCTGTTATGGTATAAAGGTTGGCTTCTGAGGTGATGGCATTCATCTTTTGAATTCTGAGTTGTTTCCTCAAAACATGCTGAACTACACAGACACTTTGAGATTTTAAGAGAATGTTTTGAATACAATATGCAGGAAAGACTGTATGAAATTGTATCTCAGAGAAGAAAGCTTAGGACTTGTCAAGCACATACTCTTCTTCAAGTGTGTCTTCCAATTTTTGGACTTGCTCCTTGATGGACTTGGCCTGCTGTTGAAGCAGCTGCTTATTCTTGGGCCCAAGCGGTATCTCTGAAGCCTCCTTCACAAGACTCTCAGCCTGAACTGCAATACCTTCTGTTCGTTTGGAAAAGTCCTAGAAAAATAGATTATAATTGTTAGGAAGGCACCTCGCATTAAACCCTGCTCTCAAAGGTATTACGTCTGTGTATTGCAGAGCCTCCCACAAACCAGATGGATGGGTAGGTTCACACCTGCGTGAACATCAGCATAGAAAGGCACCGAGCAATAAAACTGGTATGTTTTCATCATGGCCAGAATAGACGTGGCTAAATCATTTTCACTTTATATACACAAGCAGATACTGGCCTTCACGGTTATCCAATCATTCTCACAAAAATGTGTTTTCATTGTTTTCTGGTTCCAGTTTATTGTTTAGGATTCTGAGCTTCATTATAATAATGAACTCATCCACAAGTATGTTAGTGTATCACAGGCCAGTTCAGGCGACGATCAATAGTGACTGATTTTTTCAATCATAACGATAATAAATTTCTAGGGCAATACATATAAATTTTTGTTTATGTAATTGGAGAGTATCTGGATCCATCTAGAGTACCACTGTTATTAACTCTAAAAAATATTTTGCTAATTCTCTGAAAACAGATATGATCTGATCTTAATGCTGGTAAACATATTTACCATGTAGCCATATACTACATCATGGAAAGAAGGCAGGTTTTTGCACCAGTCAAACCTAGACTAGAAGCTTGGATTTGAAAATGACTAGTTTTTGGCTTTGGTGAATTACTTTTCAGGCTCTGGCTCTTTCATATAGAACAATGATGTTTTTCTTGTAAGGTCATTGTTAGCATTTAATTAGCAACTTCATTTTTAACTGCCTGGCACATTGGCAAGTGGCTATCACAATTTTTTTATGTTTCTCATGTAAAATTGAGGCCAAAATAGTTTATAAAGTTCACACAGTGATTTTCAGTAAGAGTGAACTACCTTAACTTGAAATGAATATATTTGAGGCACTAATAATAAATTCTAGCTGTTCTCTGAATTTTGTCAGGTAAATATATTGAAAAGTGAATTAAAAAAATGTAAACCAAGAGATAATCTTGAGCGAAAAAGATGAACTAGTGTCTCATTTCTTCTCATGTAAGAAAATCTCACAGGAGGTTTAAATTTTGATCACAACGAAACCTCTCTAATAAGTAGGTAATATAGAAATACAATGTAGATAATTTTTTAAAGTTGACTTCTAAGAGCCATCTTTACCATAGAGCATCTCCCAGAACTGTTACATAATGCCATATAAGATAGAATTACTAAATAATCCTATTATAATTTCATGTTTGAAAAACTCAATGTCCTCATAGAAATAGCAACACTATTTCAGAGAAGTACCCTGTAATTTAAGAGAATAAAAATGAGTGAGTACAGCTTCCTTACAGTAGAGGGATTTGCAATATCTGAAAATATGATAATGGTATTTGCTAATGCCATAACTTTATAATCTGAGTTTATGAATGCCCACTATTGCTATATGTGAGCTTACAGTCACTGTTGATTCAAGTATACCCTCCAAAGTCTAACCTTTGGAGTGCACAATCTTTCAGAATCCCAGGAATGGAATCAGAAGTATAAACTAGTATTTTTTCCCTTAGTGTTTCCCAGGACCAAGGAGAAACCACGGAGAAAGTAGAGCTACGTTTGGAGTTGTTTCTAGACATTCACTAAGAGCCTTATACAGGCTCTGAGTGGGGCAAGCACAACATAAAGGAATCCAAAGAACAGAATGGTGTTGACAAAGAACAAGTTAAACAGAAGGAGAATAACTTTGCAAGCCTTTCTGTCTATGTCCTAAGAAGACGATGAGAGCGGTGGCAGGAGGCAGCAGGAAGCACTGGACTCTGGCATCGGACAGGCCTGGAGTCAAACAGGCTCTGTCCTTGGCTAGCTGTGTGACTTTAAGACACACAACCCTCTGAACGTCCCTTACATCATCCGCAAAGCCTTGTTGTGAAGATCAAACACGGTGTTGCCATGAGCACCCGCCCACATACCGAAGGCAGAAAGGAGTCCCTCAGCACAGCCCCTGCAGGGCTGCAGCTGGGAAACAGGGTGCATTAACAATGACAAGTGAGCAGATGAATAGAGAACAATTATTCTAGCTTGCAAGTGCTTGTGCAGCAGCATAATTTTATAATGAAAGTTGAATATAGTCGCTAAGGGTCTGGGCTCTGGACTCAGACCTCTTGGGTTTGAATCCCAAATTCACCAGTCAGTAATTCTAAAATCTTGGATAAATTCATTAATAGCTATGGCCCTTATATTTCCTTCTTTATACAATGGGATTAACATTGGTACCTATTTTTTTAGAGTTGTTTGGGTGAAATTAAAGAAGATGATAAACTTCAAGTGGTGAGACCAGCATATAGTATATATTCAATTAATGTTAGCAGATATTATTAAATCAATCCCAAAGTACGAAAGATCATTGGTTAAGGAAACTTTTAATGATATGACTAAAAGGTTACATTTGCTGCATTTGTAGCTGATAAACTGATTCAAAGGAACTAGAGCCACAGGGTGTCAGAAACTCTGCAAGGAAGCTGGGTGGAGCCCCTATATGATAATTAACCCAATAACTATAGTTACATTTATTTTTTAAAAGCCTGGTATACTTTAATATATAAAATAATTAAAATTAAAAAAAATGTTTTACTTAAATGGCTGGTGAAAATCATACAGAATCGAAAGATTGGCTAGCCTTATAAACTTTCAATTCCTCAGCTAATAATAAGAGATATAATAAAAAAAGCAGATGAAGTGCAGAAAAGCCTTTCACTGGTAAGAAAACAAAAGCAGAAGGATGTACTTCCTAAAGGCTGTAAAAAGATAGATAAAAGAGTCTTCTCTCTTACGCACTGGCTGACACATTTTAATACTAATTCAGTCTTCTTATAAACCCCAAACACAAAAGCAGGAACCAACATAACCTGTACAAGTCTCCAAATGCTTTGCACAGATCTATTGGTCTGCTCTGAGTGTCCGAGGCTTTGAGCATACAGGCTGGAGCTCACCGTGGATGACAGCTACCCAGTGTCTCTTGTACGAGCCCCTGGAGCCTCCCACTCCTTATGCTGAAGACAGGGTTGGTCATCTTTCCCCACTACGGCTGCTCCTTCAGGTTCCCACCTCATTCCCATTGCCTCTGGAGACTCAGAACCCTGGGTATCATCTTCTCCTTCCTTCTCTGTCTCTTGTATCTGTCCCCACTACCATCCCCTTGACCCTCATTCATGTCCGTATCAATGCACACATGCAATATCTTTCTAATTGGATCCCATGGCTCCAGTCTTTCACCCTTTCAACTTTCTACACCTGCTTGAAAACTCATCTCCCTAAAGTACAGCTCTGATCACATGACTCTCATTCTTAAAAACCTTGAAGTGCTCCAGGTTGCCTAGAGAGTCTTTGCTTTGCAACTGTACTTCATTTTTCTGCTTTACAACATGGAATCCCATATCTAACACTTTTATTATACTTTATGTCATTTCTCATTCCAGGAATGATCCTTATCTGCCCCAAGTTCTGTTTTTCTAGTCCTTATTTGCCCCTCAATATTGAGGTAAAAATATCACTGTCTTCAGAAAAGAAATTTGTAAAGCATTTATCTATTAGGGAACTATTTTCCATTTTAATGAAAACTTTCTCTCAGTTCTTGATGTTTAAATCTTGTTTATGTTTTCACTTCCCAGAGAAACTTGACCAGTGTATTCATGAGTGGCTGATCAAGAACAATGAGTATTGATTAAATGCATAATTATAATAATTAATAGTAATAGGGAGAGGAAACAGTTTTTCTTCTGCATGAGTACCAAGGGACTCTGTGTCTTACTGATGATGTATGTACCTTTGTTTGTTCCAATTCTGAAGATAAACTTTCCAAGCTGCTAAAACTCAGGAAGCGCTCATGGTTGGAACCTGTTTGAAAAAGGTATCTGACCACTGTCTCTTTGTTGGTTTCAAATCGCTCCCATTTTCTTAATGTGACCTGAATTAAAAAAAAATAAACATCACATAATATTATGAATTATCAAAGTATGTCACAAAATAGTGTTCATATTCCCATTCTTTGTTAGGCTGTCAACTTCTAGTTAAGTCTGTTCAATGGTTACACTGAATAAGGATGATCCTTATGGCTTCTGCAGGAATTTTTCCTTTGAGTCTCAGTTCATCTACAAAAAGAGTATGTGTGAACTAGGACTCTAAGTTTTCTACCAGCTGTAACATCCTATGAATCTAAGGATAGTACTTTAAATGCAGGTAAGGGACAAAGGAAAAGAAAGTCTTCCATATTGTGTCAAAAATAAAGGAAGGAAGGAAGGAAGGAAGGAAGGAAGGAAGGAAGGAAGGAAGGAAGGAAGGAAGGAAAAGGAAAGGAAGGGAGACAGGAGAGAGAGAAGAAACGGGAGTGGGCAGTGAGCAGGAGGCAAAATTCAAAAACTTTATTTCAGGCAATGTGTCAAGGTTACAATAAAGCCTAACAGTGTGGCTGCTGGACTGGAAAACATGAAATAATTCATTGTCAATTTCTAGACTCAGACTAGTGTGAATTAAAATCCTGGCTTTATTATTGATCACTGCTCTGTGACTTGGAATCATGTCTTCAAACTCTTTCTTTTGGAAGCATCCACACTTGCAAAATGTGCTAACTGTAGTACCCATCTTAAAAGGCCGATGTGCTGCTTAAAAGAGATCATTCATGTGTTGGAGCATCACAGGCAGAAACAAACGTTTTTTTCCCAGAAGCAGGAGATGCAACCCATTCCCAGAAGTTAAGGTAGCCTTGGACTTCCCCTCTCCCACCTGGATGCGGCGTTCCTGCTTCTCCCTGCTGCGCTCCAGGCCATCCAGGGTGCTCTCCAGCTTCTGCAGCTCCTCCTGGACCTGGCCAGGCAGCCCGCCTTCTCCCTGCTGAGCCTGTGTCATCTGCTGCTGTACGTCCCTCTTCTTTGCAGAAATCCTCTTCGTCTTTTGCTGGAAGCATTTGTTCAACAGGTGGACCTAAGTGTTACTCTCCGAGCAGGGCCATAGACACCCATGCTTTAGGAGAGGTGCAAAATGCACAACCCCACACAGTGTGGGCCCCAACTATTTTGAAGTTAACATGATCAGTAAAAACTGACAATGAGAACAGTGCGTTAGTCAAAGATGGACATTATTTATAAGTAGTTATGTTGTGAATGGTAAACAACATAATTTTTTGGTCTTGGTGTTTTAACTGTATGCAAATTCAGACATTTAGCATTTTGTGCAATATTCCAGAAGGAATTTGGCAAAACTATTAATTGACACAGTTCTTCTACAATAATTATTTTTCTGCTTAAACACACAAAGTCCTAAATCCATTTTTAAAAATAATTTATGCTCTAAAAAGTGCTAATATTAAGAAATTGCATTCCTGGGCATATGGGCATATGCAGAATGATTCATTGGCTGAGCTATCTGGGGAAAGTTAAGTTTTAAAATAAATTTTTTATTGAATTATAATGTACAAACAGAATGGTATGCAAATCTCAAGCATACAGCTCATGAATTTTCACAAATAAACATACACATAACCAAATATTTGATCTAAGAAATGTGAAATCATAAACTATAAGAATCTACAATCTCATATTTCTCTGACTTAAATTAAATTGAAACCCAAATGCAACTTTTATAAGAATTGAGAACAACATAATAT
>VMDR010005102.1:0-54269 GCA_007922815.1 Macrotus californicus | reverse complement strand
AATACTGGCCTGTCACAACCTGGTTAGAGCTATTCTCTGGCTTCAGATACAGCATTCTTCTTCAAATAAAAATTTGTGTTACAGTATGAATATCCCAAATTAAAAAATAATGTACTATGTAAAGTATCCCACTCTTTATATAATGAGTATTTAACATCTGAAGCACACAAAAATATACTGACACTTTAATATAACATTTGAAATAAGTGAACAATGACTTCATCTCTGCCTTTTTCCAAATTCTAAATTATAAAACTATATTCAAACAAAAATTCGTGGGAACCTATTACTTAACATCTAGAAGGAAAACCAATTTTCTAAATTTTATACTTTGAGTGGACTTCCAAAAATTGATGCATTGGGCCATTCGGTAAAAACAAGTTCTCAAAAACTTTTTGGGGGAGTTAGTAATATTATTATTTGAAGTACATCTACTGACTCAGTTCTATCCTTTGTTAGGAAAATCAAGGAGTAACTAACTGGTTAGGCCCAGATTTTAAGTAATGAGCATTTAGGGTAGATGGAGTAGTATCACTCTTAACTGATTTTTCAAAAGATAGAAGACAACTCTTTCTTGAAAAGTAGAGTCTAAAGAATTGCTCTGTAACTCCAAACAGGTTGCCAGTCACAGGCAGTGTCTTATGTTGGTCTGTACCAGAGTCCCTCCCAAGAAGCCCAGAACCAAAACACTCAGTGGCCAGCCTCAGAAAACATCAGAACAGGATCCAGTAACCTTCACAAGCAGCATCTACAAAGGGAGATTTTGGCAGGCACCAAACTCTGCTGAGGCAAATTCCACTCTGGGGGGTCAGCATCTGCACAGCAGCTTGTGCAGTGTGGCAGGGTTGAGTCTTACACTCAGTCAGCCTGAGGGGTGATCCCACACACAATCAGCTGACCCACAAGGGACACGTGATCAAGGAGACTGCACCACTGCACCCCACAGGACATGTATCCCACGAAGACTGGGAGCCATAGAAGATCTATCTAGTACACAGAAACAAACACAAAGAGGCAGCCAAAAAGGACAGACAAAAAAACACAAAGGCCCCAAATGAAAGAACAGGAAAAATAACCAGAAAAAGAGCTAAATGAAATGAAGAAAAGCAATTTATCAGATATAAAATACAGAGTTCAAAGTAATGGTGATAAGGATGTTCGACAGCATGAACAAGGACAGAGAAACCATAAAGTACAAGCAGTCAGAAAGGAAGAACACGATATTTGACATGATGAATACTCTCAAAGGAATAAACAGTAGGTTGCATGAAGCAGATGATTAAATCAATAATTTGGAAGACAAGGTAGAAAAAAATACCCAATTTAGAGCAGCAAAAATAAAATTATTTAATTTATTATTATTTTTTAGAGAGGAAGGGAGGGAAGAGAAAGAGAAAGGGAGAAACATCGACATGAGAGAGAAACATGATTGGTTGCCTTTTGTACCTGTTCCAATCAGGGACCTAACCTGTAGCCTATGCATGTGGCCTGACCAGGAACTGAACTGGTGACCTTTTGCTTTCTCGGATGACACCTGACCAACTGAGCCACACTGGTTAGGACAGAAAACATAGTTGCAAAAAATGAGAATAGTTTAAGAGGCCTTTGGGACATGCAGTGTAACAATATCTGCAACATAGGGGGATACCAGAAAGAGAAGAGAAATTTGGACAATCTGGATGAAATGGATAGATTTCTAGAAACATGCAGTCTTCTGAATAGGTGGATTACAATCAGTGAAATCGAAGCAATAATCAAAAAACACCCAACAAACGGGAAGTCCTGGCCCAGATGGTTTCACAGGTGAATTTTACCAAACATTGAAAAAAGAACTAACATCTAACCTTCTGAAACTAATCCAAAAAATTCAAGAGGAAAAAAGACTCCCAAGCTCATTTATGAGGCCAGCATCATCCCAGTTCCAAAAACCAGACAAAGGCTCTAAAAAGAAAGGAAATTATATGCCCATATTCCTGATGAGCATAATTGCTAAAATCCTCAACAAAGTATTAGCAAACTGAATACAGCAATGCATCAAAAAGATCATACACCATGATCAAGTGGGATTTATTTCAGAGATGAAAGGTTGGTACAATATCCACAAATCAATAAAAGTGATATACTACATAAACAAAATGAAGGATAAAAACCACATGATCACATCAATAGATGCAGAAAGAGCATATAAAATCCTGCATCCATTTACAATAAAAAACTCTCAGTAAAATAGGAATTGAGGGAACATGCCTCAACATCACAAAGGCCATATATGAGAAACTCACAGCCAATATCATACTCAATGGGCAAAAACTAAAAGTGTTTCCCTTAAGATCAGGAACAAGACAGGGATGTCTGCTTGTACCACTCTTATTCAAAAAATACAGGACATCCTAGCCACAGCAATTGAACAAGAAGAAATAAAAGGCATCCAAATTGGAAAGGAAGAAGAACTTAAACTGTTATTATGTGCAGATGATAAGATACTATATATAGAGAGTCCTAAAGATTCCACCAAAAAACTACTAGAAGGGATAAATCAATTCAGCAAAGTGGCAGCAATAATATCCAGAGATCAGTTGTATTTTCATATGCCAATACTGAACTTTCAGAAAGGAAAACTAAGAAAGCAATCCCATTTACAATTGTATAAAAAATCACCTAGAAATATGAGTAAGTTTAACCCAGGAGGTAAAAGACCTGTACTCGGACAATTATAAGACAATGAAGAAAAAAATTCAGAAAGAGACAAATAATTAGAAGCATATATTGCGTTCATGAATAAGAGGAATTACATCACTAAAATGTCTGTACTACCCAAAGCAATCTATAGATTCAACACAATTCCTATCAAGATACCTCTGGCATATTTCACAGAACCAGAACAAATATTCCAAAAATTTATATGAAACCAAAAAGGACTCCTTGTAGCCATAGCAATCTTAAGAAAGAACAACAAAGTTGGAAGAATCACATTAGCTGATCTCCAACTACATGACAAGGCCATAGTAATCAAAACGGCATGGTACTGGCATTAAATCATACATGCAGATCGAGAGACAGAATAAAGAACCCAGAAATAAACCCAAACCTTTATGGTTAATTAACATTTGAGAAAAGAGGCAAAAAATTACAAGGAGGTAAAGATAGTCTATTCAACAAATAGTGTTGAGAAAACTGGACAGGTACATGCAAAAAATAAAACTAAGTAACCAACTTATAACATACACAAGAATAAATTAAAAATGGATTAAATACTTAAATGTTAGCCTTGACACCATAGAAATCTTCGTTGAAAACATAGGCAGTAAAATCTAGGATATCTGTCATAGCAATAATTTTTTGGATATCTCCTCTCAGGCAAGGAAAAAAAAAGAAGAAGAATAAACAAATTGGACTATATCAAACCAAAAAGTTTTTGCACAACAAAGGAAATCACCAACAAAATGAAAAGATAACCCACTGAGAGGGAGAACATATTCCCCAATACATTTGATAAAAGTTTAATATGTAAAATTTATAAAGAACATATAAAACTCAACACCAAAAAGAAAAGACAATCCAATGAAAAAAAACGGTCAAAGGACCCGAATAAACAGTTCTACAAAGAAGACATACAGATTCCAATAGACATATGAAAAGATGCTGGATGTCACTAATCGTCAGAGAAATGTAAATTAAAACCACCATGAGATATTACCTCATACCTGTCAGAATGGCTGTCATCAATAAATCAACAAACAAGTGTTGACAAGGATGTGGAGAAAGGGGCACCCATTTACACTGTTGGGGGGAATGCAGACTAGTACAGCCACTGTGGAAAGCAGTATGGAGTTATTTCAAAAAGTTAAAAATGTAACTGCCTTATGACCCAGCTATTCCACTTCTGAGAATTTATCCGAAGAAACCCGAAACACCAATTTGAAAGAATATATGCACCCTATGTTCATTGCAGCATTATTTACAATTGCCAAGATCTGGAAGCAGCCCAAATATCCGATTAGCAGATGAGTGGATAAAAAGCTGTGGTATATATATATATATACACAATGGAATACTACTTGGCCATCAAAAACAAGGAAACCTTATCCTTTGTGACAGCATGGATGGACCTGGAGAAGATTATGCTAAGTGAAATAAGCCAGCCAGAGAAAGGCAAGTCCCCTATGATCTCACTCAAACGTGGAATCTAATGAACAAAATGAACAAGCAAAACAGAGACATAGTCACAGAGAGCAGGCTGACAGCTGTGAGGAGTGGAGCTGGGTTGGGGAGTGGAGGGAATGAACAGAAAAAAAAAGAGAGAAAACTCTTGGTCAGGACAATAGTGTGGTGATGTCTAGGGGGGATCAAGGAAGGTAGAGGAGGGTATGGGGGGATAAATGGTGATGGACAAAGACTTGACTTAGGGTGGTGAACACACAATACCTTGTACAGACGATGTGTTATAAAATTGTGCACATGAAACCTGTATAATTTTGTTATCATTATTAACTATTAATTTTGTTATGATTATTAACTATATAATTTTGTTAACCTCTATAATTAATTTTGTTAATGAGTGTCACCCCAATAAATTCAATAAAAAGGAAAAAAAATTCTGTAATATCTTGATTATGCTGTTGTTAAAGGCAGCTTTCAACATTCATAGACCTGAAACCCTCAAAACAGTGATAATAGTCTAAAACACAGTATTTAACTACATTATTATTTTCAAAAGATCTACCAACAATTGCCTCCTTAATCCCTATATCCTAATAATTCACCAATCATACAAGCCTTCTCAGGGGAAGAATAACAGGATAATACTAAGTCTCAATCAGCATGTGGTAAGTCACTCTGTACCTTTGTTTTCATCCCACATTCTGCGCTTTGTGTATAAATGATTAGTAGTAGCAATGTAACAGGAACTCTAGACAGAGCAGGTCAATTAAAATGAACAATCACTCAACAAATAAGAGTTAGTATTAAAACAAAGGGGCTAACAGATAATATATCTCTTCTATTGTAATAAAAAGTAAACAAGTCACTGTACCTTCAAGTACTCCCACAGCGAGGAATCTTCCATAGAACAATTCCACCATGGGGTTCTTTGGCTTCTCTTCATCCCTAAAGCATGTTTAAAAAAACATAAATATGGTTATAATTTTTGTACTTGTAAATAATAAAGAAAACATTAAGAGAACAATAATGTATATTGCTATCATACACTCAGCTCTGCTATTTAGTGTCACCTTGGGTAAAGTACTTAAATTTACTCTTCCATTTCATCTCCTGTCAGCTGAAGATAATAACTGTAATTAAACTCACAAGGGCATTTTAAAAGTTAAAATGAGTTACTATGCAGGATGCCCTCACAACAGGACCTGACACAGTCTGTGCTCACGAGTGCCTGATCTTTCTATTATTATACATTTCAGTGTTGGACTGTTAGTTTGCATGATATATGCTTATTTGGACTTGTTGGGAAGGGCAAAGCCACTCTTAATCAAACATGCCTTGCCCATCTTCTAAGCTCAAAGACTCCAAAAGCATTACTGTCCTGCCAGACTAATGGATAGCCTATGTGTACTTCATCTATGGTTATCCACCCTAGCTCCTTTCTTAAAAGCTCATGTTCCTTGTAACTTCAACGTTCTAATACCAAAATTTATAGCTTTTAGAGAGAGAGGAAGTTGTGGAGGGGGGGACAGAGACATCGATGTGAGAAACATCAACTGGTTGCCTTCTTGTATGTGCCTGGAGCAGGGACCAAACCCCCAATCCAGGCATGTGCCCTAACGGGGAATTGAACCAGCAACATTTCGGTCTACGGGATGATGCCCCAACCAACTGAGCCACACTGGCCAGGGCTCTCAGTAGCTCTTTAAGTGTTTTACCCTGAAGCCCCAGTTCCTCCTCCCAAATCTATCTGGATTTTCTGTCAGCACTTCACACAGTGTCCTGTCTTCAACACATTGCTCCCCAAATGCTTTTTATCTGGAGTCTCAGAAGAGTGCCACTTGACTATTTTCTAAATCCTTGTTTCTTCTGACGGAGTCATTCTACTCCCATTTTGAAGTCTTGTATATTAATTTACTTTCTGTTAATTTTCTTTGGGTCTTAGTCAAATTTTCTCCCCTTTTCCTAAAACTGTTTTAGAAAGAAGCTAGAACTTTTCCATTTCTTCTGAAATCTTAAGTCTTACTTGAAATATGTCCCTTCTCACTGAATCTAAGGAAAAGAAGGGGGAACTAGCCCTTTCAGGGATCAGTTTTTACGTCTTTCTGGCTAGATTCTGCTCTTATAGGGGAAATCTAAAGCTACCAGACTTTGTGGCCACAAATTCCAAACAGCTTGTCAATAATACAGAGGTAACATTTGGGTTCCCATGTGTCTCTCTCAGATTCCTATTTCTCTGTTGACATTGAATACAAAAAAGGAAAAACAATGAATGTTATTTATAAAGCTCTTAAAACCCTAACCATAAAGGTCATGGTAACTCACGTCTCTTCTTCAGCTTTCATTTGGAAGGCATCTTCTAACCAATCTAATAATTTGTGTGTAAACTCACTCACATCTTGCTGCGGAAAGAAAAATATTTGGTTGATTTTTGAGCCTATTAACAAGAATACTAAATATTGCAACATAAAACTTACAGCCAGACATTCAAATATATAAAGACTCCTCACAAAGGCATCACATGAAATCTCACATCAAATGCAAGAAATATTTATAACTTAACCAGAGCATAAAATCAGTATTTGAGAAAAACAAGCACTATATTATCATTGTGATTTTTAAAAAGAATTATTATTCTCTCAAAAAAGCTCTGTAATGAATATTAAAAAACACCCATATCACCAAAAAATTCTTCATTTTATAGAGAATACTGGCTTCACTCTTAGAAGGAAGACATGCTTTTCTTAATTCATTTTTTAAACCGCTGTAACAATTTAACTAAAATATCTGTTAACTTAGGTTGAGTTCAATCAATCACTGGCTGCCCAGCTATTGAGTTTACTATCTCATGAAATTTAAGCTGATCCTCCACTCAGAACTAGCATGTCAGTCACCTTTTGTCACCCCCTCCTTCAGTTCTGGCTCCCCTAAGAGAAAAACAAGAATAGCCAATGGCAATTGTACACATCAACGACCATAATTCTTTCAGATATATGAGTTGAAACATAGAAAGTAGGTTCATATAGAACGTAGGAGAGGAAAACATAAATCAATGTAAGCAGTTTGTCTTTAATTATCAAAATAGCCCTAAATATAAAACAAACTTACTATCATATGTTTTTCCATTTAAAAGTTGTTTAAAGAGCATCTGGGCCTACCTATATACCTTTAAAATATTGAAACTAAGGTCTAGGAAGATTGCATAAATTACTCCAAAGTTGCACAGTTAAAAACAACTAAACTCAACAAAAAATCCAGTTATAAATATCCATACTATCTGTAGTAGGTTAAACTACCTGCCAAAATATATGTCCACCTGGAACCTCAGAATGTAAACTTATTTGGAATAAGTCTTTGCAGACATAAATAAGGTAAGGATTTCAAGATGAGACCATCCTGGGTAGGAGAGGCCCTGAATCCAATTATGAGTGTTCTTACGAAACACAGAACATGAGCAAACACACAGACACACAGGGAAAAGGCCGTGTGAAGAAGGAGGCAGAGTCTGGAGTTGCCACGAGACAAGAACACCCGGAGCCAAAGGGAGGTTATGGGGGCATGAAAGGCTTCTTTCCCTCAGAGCCGCTGCAGGAAGCCAAGCCCAGCCCAGCCAACGCCTTTATTCAGGGTTTCTGGCCCTAGGACTACGGAGAGAAAACTTTTCTACTGTTTCCAAGTCACTTGGATTGTTGTAACGTGTCACAGCTGTCCTAGCAAGCTAGGTATGTCTAGCACCTTAAAACCTTCCCTATTTTTCTAAACTTCACTTATCTCGCAAGGACATTTGACAAGAAACGAAAAGGTCTCCTAGTTGTCAAAATACTCTTCAGAAGAAATTAATCCCTGTCTTTTTTAGCAATCAATCTAAAATTTACAATTATAAAATAATTCTATCTGCTTTCATCAAGAGAAAAGAAGATGAGGCCTCTATTATAACATTTTAGTTTTAAATTAAGTTATGACTAAAACTGGCGGGACTATATCCTAAAGGGTAAATCCCCGCATGCCTCTTGCATATTTCAAAATGTGATATAATTAGAAAGAACAAGAAGTGTAAGTATAAATTCACTTTTAAAAAAACATAGTGATGCTTACTTCACTTCTAGGTTTATTCCATGTCACTAACGTGTACTTTAGATTCAAGTGCCTGAAGAGTAGAGAGAATCAAACCTATAGCTACCTCAACTGACATGCAAATACTTTGAAAGACTTTGTAGGGAAAAACACCTACAACGAGAAAACGAGTTATCCCACACTGTGAGCACAAAGCAGAGGCACTCGCACGTGTGGCATTACGGAGTCACATCACAGCACTAAGAGCTGGTTTTCTCCTCCCCCTCAAACAAACCAGAGTCTACCTATGCACAGACACGGCTCCCAGGGAAGCTTCTGTTGCTTTGGAAGAAAAAGACAAAGAAAAAGCAATTCCAGAAGAAAAGATAAGCCAAGGTATAGATGTGACTTTTCAAATTTAATTGTGTACTCTCTGCCACAAGAAAATAGGATATACACACTAAGTAAGAAAACAACACTACAAAAAAAAAAAGCTTAGAACCAGAAGTGTTTCAGAAGACAAGGCTGAACTTCTTCCACAGCACGGCGGATGCAAATGAAACACCGGGAACCTGGGAGTAGTCTTTCATTTCCATCCCAGCAAGTCTTACCACACCTCATCTCCCATATGTGGGTCCCTGAAATGCTTTTCTTACTACTCCGTGTAAGGAACCCGTTTCCACTACCAACATCAGGGGCACTATTTTTGTTCATTTATCTTTGCACAGGGAAGGTGGCGGCAGAGTGGCAGAATCACGTACCTTTCGGAACCCTTCTCCCAACACACTCTCCGCACATCTATGTACCGGAGACACATTCAAGTCCTACAAAGACCACACTGCAAACGCACTGGCTTTCACGAAACGTTTTACTTCTGCCCATTACTTCCCTGCAGTGTCTCCCGACACTGCTGCTATTATTCTCTGCTGCTTTCTGGCTTCTCTTCTGTTTTCCTCCCTTAATCTCTCTGACTTCTCAAATTGTATAGGAAAATGTTGGTTTGTTACAGGTTTTCTATTTTATAAAAAAATTCCCAATATTCTTTTAAAGAAATGAATAAAAAGCCACTAAATAGCTCTACATAAAGATTAGAAAATAAAAGCAAAAACAAAGTTAATGTAGTTCAGAAACTGTCTCTGAGTTTTTAAGGAAAGCCATTTCCTGCCAGCAAAAACAGGCGTATCAATAGCAGGTACAGTGTACTAGCATTGGGTTATCATACATATGTAAGATTTTTAATTACACATTTTAGAACATTCCTACTTTTGCCTATTGTTTTAACTTACCGATTTCAATAATAAATTATTTCTTATTACTTTTTCTTAATTAAAAAGATCTTCTAAATTAATAATGTTTTAAATGGCTCCAGCTTATTTTAATAAAGATGAATAACAACATCTTCAATTGTATGAATCTTTAAGAAAACTGCTGACTGAACAATGAGATTAAGTAAAACACAAATGGTTACTGAATAAGTAAGCACAATACAGCTACCTGCTGGGAGTCGTTTGATTTGAAAGCATCCTTAAGAATTTCAACTGCTCTTGATGGATCAACATATTTCCTTTTAGTGCCCACAAGAAGTGCAAATAGATATCTCAGCTCACACATAAAAGGCAAATTCCGATGCTCCTATTGGGAAAAAAACACTTTAAATGAGGATTAACAAAATCTTTGCTGGTAAACAGATACTCATTTTAAAATTAATGAAAATATAAGTAATATAGATTAGGAATGAGCCCGGCACTCCTGCATCACAATTAAAGAAGTGTCGTTCCCGAGACTCAAAGCAGGCAAGCACAGTAACAGCAAAGGACCTAGGCTGAGCTCACAATGTCAGCATAAATGCCACATATTCACAGCAAATCATGTCACTACCCAGCCAAGAATATCTTCCTCATTCAAGTGTTTGTTATAACCCTTTCCACTCAGCAAGGCCCAGACGCTGCTGAGGACGGCAGTAACATCTTTCACCATTAAATGAGTGCTAACTGACGGCCCGTTTTTAAGTCCTTTACCTCAACAAACCCACTTAAGCAAAAATCCCTCCTCTTCCAGGAATCCTTCCCAAATCCTGTCAAGTCAGTAATTGTCACTCTTTATTTTCTATAAATCAAATCATACCCTATGTACTTGTTTCAGTCTGGTTCTTGCAATAGGCATAATTATTTTGAGCTTCACTCATGTGACTGTGGGCATTAATAATAATTCATCCCATTTTACTGCTCAGTGGTATTTCATTGTATGGACATACCACACTTATTTATCCACTAACCTGTGGATAGTACTGTACATGCCTTTGGGTGGACATATGCTTTCACTCTTTTGAGTAAAAACCTAGGAAGGAGGGGCTAGGCTGTATGCATGTTTCCAAGAAACGACCACACTGTTTCCCAGAGGTGCTGCACGACACCCCCACTGGCACTGTAATGTGACTCCTAAGTCCACGTTCTGTAACGCTTACATGTGAGCTATGTTTTTAACTTCGTTCTTGCAGGTACACAGATCCTTTAGTTTCAAATTGCATTTCCCAAATGACTTATAACGTGAGCATCTTTTCATGTGGTTATTTATAATCTGCATATCTTATTTGGTGATTATGTGTTAAAATATTTTTCCCAATACAGTAATAGATTATTTGTCATATTATTGACTTATACAAGTTCTGAATATATTCTAACTACATTAGCTGATACATGTTTTGCTAATATTTTTTCCTTGTCTGTGGCTTGCCTCTTTTGTATACATTTTTCAAAGATTACAAATTTTTAAATTTAATGAAGTCTAATTTATCATTTTTTTATGACTTGTGCCTTTTTGTTGTCCTACTTAAGAAATCTTTTAAATCCAAAACACTAACATTTTCTATTTTCTTCAGTAATTTTTATGCTTTTAGTTCTTCCTTTTAGATCTATAATCGATTATAATTTTTTTCATATATAGGTTTCCCACACTACCCTAATGTAGTGTTTCCATAAAACCTTTCCTAAGTCAAAGTGGCAAAATGTGAAGAGTATCCTCCGCTTTCCAAAAGTTCAGGTTACGCCACTTCACTTTTACAAAAGACCTACATTAGCACTGGAAAAGTGTCTTTCATAAGTGCAAAAAGTCCTCTTTGGATTTCTAACGCAGGGCTGTATAATATCCTGTAAGAACTGAGAATCACTTTTCTGGCTATGACACCGTAATTTAAAAGATTTCTTTGCCCAGTGAACTCTTTTGGCAACGCCGGTGAAAATCAATCCACCCTGCACGTGCCGCTGTTTCTTGGCTCTCTATCTGAACCCGTGGTCTCCACGACTATCTTTGGCCAATAAGAGAGCTCCTTGATCGTCACAGCATGATAGTTACGCCTCCAAAATTCCCTCTCGTTGAAAAACTGCTATGGGTATCCTATCTGTTTTGATTCTCCATATAAATTTGAGGATCAGGATGCCAATTCCTATCAAAAAGACTCCTGGGACTATGACAGGGAATGCACTGAATAGAGAGATTAAGTTGGGGACAGGAGATACCTGAACAATATTGAATCTCCTGATCCATGAACATGTTACATACCACTTTACTACTTTAATTTCTCTCAGCAATATTCTTTTATAAATAAATTTTAAATAATTCTTTTAGTGAGAAGGGAAGGGAGGAAGAGAGGGAAACATTGATTGGTCGCCTCTCACGCACCCCCAACTGGGGACCTGGCCTGCAACCCAGGCACGTGCCCTGACCAGGAATCAACCCAGTGACCTTTTGGCTCACAGGCCAGCACTCAACACATTGAGCCACACCAGCCAGGGCTCTCTCAGTAATATTCTGTAGTTTTCCATATATCTTTTGTCTACTTAACCCCTAAAAGTCTGTATTTTACACAATTGTATGTATTTTTTAAATTTAAATTTCCAGTTGTGTACTGCAAATATTCAGAAATATAATTGATTTTTGTATGTTTGCTTTGTATCATGTAACCTTGATAGTTCATTTCTTGCTTCAAGGTTTTTTTTTTCTTTTTTTGGTAGAGTACTTGGGATTTTCTACATATATAATCAAGTTATAAACACACACACACACACACACACACACACACACACACACACAGGTTTAGCTCCTACTTTCCAATCTGCATGCTTGTTTCTTTTTCTTGCTTTACAACACTGGTTAAAAACTTCAGTCTAATATTTAACAGAAGTGGTGAGAGCTGACATCCTTGGTTTTTCCTGATATTTGGGAAAAAGCATTCAGTCTTTCGCCATTAAGTACATTAGTTGTGGATTTCTCATAAATGAGCTTTATGAGGATAAGACAGCTCCTTTTTATTTCTAGTTTTAGAGATATTTTGCCATAATTAGATGTTACCTTTTTGTCAAACCCCTTTTCTTCATCAACTAAGATAATCATATGGCTTTTTTCTTTAACCTTGTTAATGTGGTGAATTATACTAATTTGTGAACACATGACTAAATCTTGCAGTCCCGGATAAACCCCACCTGCCAATAAGGTATTAGCCTTTACATATATTGCAGGATTCAATTTGCCAAAATTTGCTTCAACTTTTGTTTCTAAATTCATGAGAAATATTGGTCTGTAGTTTTCTTTGAATATCTTTTTCTATAACACCTTCAGTTTCAGGGTAACACTGGGCTCATGAGTTGGGAAGTGTTACCTCTTCTTAAATTTTCTGGAAAAACATTTGGAGAATTGGTATTATTTCTTTCTTAAAATGTTTAGTATAATTCACCAGTGAACTAGTTTGCTGTTAAATTTTTGGTGGCAGGGTTCTTAACTAGAAGTCCAATTTTTATATACAGGTTTCCCACACTACCATAACATAGTGTTGTAATATAATACAGGGTTACTCATCTATTTTTTTCATCAGTGACCTTGGACAGCTTGTAGTTTTTAAGATTTTTATCTGTTGTTTGTAATATTCCACTATTCCCTTTCATTATTTATGGAATATGCAGTGATATGCCCTTCTTTCATTCTTTCTATTGATAATTTGTTTCTTCCTTCTTTTCTCTTGCTCAGTCAGCCTAGAAGTTCATCACTTTTACCAATTTCAAGTAGTTTTTGATTTCATTAATTTTCTCTATTATTTTTCTGATTTGTTTCACTGATTTATGTTCTTATTGTTATTATTCCCTTTCTTCTGTTGCCAAATTAATTGCTTTTTCTCACCAAGTTCTTGATGCGTAAGTTGTCATTAATTTGAAACCACTTTCATTTCCTAATAAAGTGTTTAGTTCATATATTTTCCACTAAGCACTGCTTTAGCTGCATCCCTATAATTTTGATATGTCATGTTTTAATTTTTATTCGGTTCAAAATATTCTGAAGTTTCCCTTTTGATTTTTTCTTTGCCCTTTGGATTATTATTAAAAGATATATTATTTTATTTCAAACAATCAGTGAGATTTTCTAGATATCTTTTTGCTGGTTTCTCACTTAATTACATTATAGTCAGAAAACATTTTTTATGCTTTGAATCCTTTAAAATTTACAGACACTTGTAAATCCAGTCTGTTACTTCATCGTGGCTGAACACAGAAGTTCCAGAATGCCTCTTTTATTTGTAAAATTAAAAAATCCTTCAGGTATTTATGAAGTAATAAAGTATGGCTCAATGCTTCATTCACACTTGTGAGTAGTAAAAAGTGGGGAGAGCCCTGGCTGGTATAGTTCAGTGGATTGAGCGTGGGCCTGCACACCAAAAGGTTGCCGGTTTGATTCCCAGTCAGGGCACATGCCTGGGTTGCGGGCCAGGTGCCCCGTGCAGGGCTCATGAGGGGCAACCACACACTGATGTTTCTCTCCCTCTCTTTCTCCTTCCCTTCCCCTCTCTCTAAAAATAAATAAATAAAACTTAAAAAGTGGGGAGATATTATTTATTTGGAAAATGCCATAAATAAGACTTTAAGTAATATAAACTTACGATTAATAAACCTTTAGCTATCTATATGGAGATCACTTTTAAATATTATGAGCTTATGCATCTTTGTGTTGAACGCATTTAATATATGTTTTGCCATCAGTTTGTAACTTCTTAAGCCAAAGAAAATATGTGTGAAGGTGTGGAGGGTGAGATGTTTACAGTTAGAATCTGTGTTTCAATTTCTGTACCTCACAGTTCTTCTAGACATTAACATTGTGAACAGTTTGAACAAATAGGAGTGTATAAAATTAGTTTCAACTTCTAGGAACATAACCAAGTCTACCTAAAATATGAACCAATTTCAAAGACTCCACTTCTTTCTCTCACTATGTATGTAATACAGTATTTGCGGTAACCTTTAATTGCTGATAAAAAATATCCTGCTTAGCAGTACAAGCAAATAACAGCTCTGTGATTTGATCAAAGTGATCCCCAAGGGTGTGCTGTATCTTAGCACATTAGTTTTCAAGCTCAGTGTAGCAGTAAACATGAGTTAATATAAATTCATTATTAAATAATAAGTGACAACATTTACTGACACCTTTTTAAAAGCCTGTGTCTTTTATCACCTCAACTGAATATAGTACCAATCAGTGGCTGATTAACTACCTATAAATCCCCTATGTTTGCTTCAAAGGTGTCAAATTATAGTATGTATTGCTGTCACCATGCCAAATTAAAGAATAACCTCATTTGTGGAATAGTCTTTTACAAAATTGTGCAGTGTGCTTCTAAATAAGTGTCTTTTGTGAATAGGAGTAGTGATTCTTTTTATTCCTTAAGCTAAAGGGACAGCTGGACATGCTGACCCCTCCAGTGCAAGAAGTAAATTTTTCCAGAAAGGTGCTAATGGTTGGACCTATATATTTATCTAGCATTCAGCTGAACATTCTCATGACCCAAAAACTAGCTCTGGTACATAAGCATGAATATCACAATTGTTTACTAAGATTAGAAAAGCAACTTGGTTTTAGTCAACACTTCAAAAAATAAAAAAATTAAAACTCTGTATAGCACTAAAATCCAGGAACATAAAAGGTCAAGATACACAAGAATATGTAGCTGGAGGCAATATTTTCAAATAATGTTACATAAATTACAATTAATGTTACATAAATATACTCCAACTGACACATCAGAAGAGAGGGCTATTGATATTAACAAACTGCGATAAAGGGAAGCAGTAATCTAAAAAGTTTCATGTAAAAATTGTAATTGCTTAATTTCTCTGGAGGTATGAGGAGTTGTCAGATGATCTTTGCTTCCTTTTGAAAATGGCTTATCAGCCTGACACTTGATAATCTAAAGATTATAGCCTGAAAACCTGGCTATAAATCAAGCTACAATCCCATTAGCTTGCATTATAAATGTTTCATGTGTTCGCAGAAAAAGTAATTTTCAAAATTATATACTAAAAGAAAAACATAATTTAATAATTTATCATCACTACTAACAACAGGTCACACAAAGTTTAACACTCTAATGAAACCTAGTTCCCTTTAGGGCTACAGAATTTTTATGAGAAGGTCACCGAGGACCTGCACTCAAGCATAATATCTCCATAATTAATTTTTTCCATTAAGCATGAATTTCTGCATGCAAATCAGTCCTACAGTTTGAAAAGCTAATGTGAACAATATGATAACTAACAAAAGTTGATACCTGGTACTTGCTTTGTACCAGGCACTTCTAAGTCCTTTACATGTTTTACCTCATTTAATTCTCACAGCAACTTGGCAGAAATAACTGTTAAAATTATTTACACTTTTCAGACAAGAAATCGAGCAGAGACAGATCAAGCAGGTGCTCTGCCTTGCCTCAGGCCCGCCCGCAGGCAGAACCGGGTCTTGTTGTCTGTTTCGCCCACACTAACTCACAAAGCAGGCTTGCACCGCAAAGACGGCCAGAGCAACACTGAGCTCTTCGAGGGCCGGTCTGCAGAAAAACAAGTGAAAAAACTTTTGATTTTAACAGAATTTTTCAGGAGACAAAGAAAAATCTTGAATTGTAAACTGTAGCCCGTAAAGTTTACTGAAATTGGAAGGTCCAAAAAGAAAAAAAAGCAAGTACCAAAATTATATAAAATACTGGCATAATACCGACACACAGGTGAGGAAAAACTCGTATTTATAAGACACTGACAAGGAACAGAAAGTTACTGTACTAGTAATGGAGATAATGAGTTGATATTCAAATTTGACACTGTTGCAGGTTTGATGAAAAGCAAGTGGCCCCAAGAAAAACACAGATTAAAATTAAGACCCTCTGTTTAATTTTACCTTTTGATTTCGAGGTAAATCTTGAGCATTTGATGGAGGCTTATAATTCAGAACTAATCTTCTAAATTCCAAAAGATTGAATAATGACTGAAAAAGAACAACAATTTAAGAAACTTAAGGAAAAATTCCACTAACAGAACTGTAAAAATATGATGCATTTCAGAGATTTACTTTTGACAACTATACACCTTATCACAGATTTGTTGCAATTGGCGAAAGAAGGCCTACAGGGTCTGGCACAAATAATGCCCCTTCTTTTATTACAAGATAGTAAGCGTGTAATTCTGTAACATAACAATATCACACTCAAGCACACCAAATGATATTTTAGGTGAAATGTTCAAATTAAAACTATAAATTATTACACCCATGTAATACCCTAACCAACCACATTCAAGCAGGAGTAACCTCTGCCAGACCTTATATTTTTCCCTCTGAGTAAAAGTCAAATTACTTATATTTGGACATACTATTCTTGATCAATAACAAATTTATTATACTGCAAAGCAGAAATTACACATGGACAATTCAAAAAAACATACTACATATTAAAAGCTTCCTTTATGTTATTCTGTGCCTAATACGAAGTTTCCTCAAAATAAAAAGTATACAAATGCAAAGTCTAGAACTTTTAAAATATATTACGTTCACTTTAAGTTATCTAGAGATATCAATTCTACAAAAATAGAGTACAAATAAATTTATGGGCCATATGTCTGGTGATGGAGACACAAAGAAATGACATATTATCTATCTCTATGTTCAAGGAGACACACAACCTAGAAGGAAGACAGATATATGATTATAGTAACATAAATGTGACTCCAAGATATAGTAATATTGTTCACACAGTGAACAATAAAAGGTAGCCATGGAAAGGCTTCCTGAGCTGATTTTAAGCTATAGCTTATAATCCATTAATGTCATCATGGTAAACACTTGTATAAAACATTAAATAAAACACAATGGAAAATATCAGCATACATCATACACAGTAAATTCACCAGAGTATTTTCATAAATTTCATTGTAGATATTTTACATACATGTGTATAAGTAAAGTGTTTTATGATGCAAAATGCATTCCTTTTGTGAGTCACAGTTTATAAAGTTTGAAAGTCACTTTGCAGGAAGTGATAATGTATTAAATCTAAGTAAAGATGGGTGAGCCAACTTGACAGAAGATAAAGAGGGCACCCAAATCAGCAAAACAAAAGTTGTTGGGGTTTTTTTGGTAGTTAGTTGTTGAGAAAAGTGGCCCACTATAATAGTTATAGATCTATAAATACACGTGTGGATTAAAGACCTAAATATTTCAGTCTGCTTGAATGAAAGATAAAACTATAAGTCTGCTAATAGAGAATGTTGGAAAATATTTTGGTTACCTTGTGATCTGGAAATAGTTCTTAATTAAATGATATGAACACATGAGACAATTCATTTATTCACTCATTCAACAAATGCTTATGGGGCACCCACGACATGCAGAGGAAGACAGGCAGAAAAGAACAAAATGTATCAACTCTGACCTTCTGGAGATTACAATCTTATGATGGCAGTTTAAATCAATGAGTAGATGTTATAAATCGGAAATAGTGTGAATACAATAATGGCAAATCAAGATCAGAACCTTAGGGAAAGAGAAGCATTTAAATGCTTTAGGAAAAAGACTTATGAGAAAGACAAAATAAGAACAGTAAGGAAAGTAGAGTATGAGATTAGAGAAGAAAATGGAGTAGAAAAAGCAAGGACTTTCAAATATAGCTAAGTGTCAAAATAACTGCAGAACTTCCAAAAACTACCTACACCAGAGGCCTCTCAACAGAGATATAAAGTACCCCAGAACATTCTCATCGAAGAATCACTGGCAAATTTCGAGAACAAGATTAGTAATACTTGCAAAGGTTGTCACATTCCAATAAGGTAAGGGCAGGAAAATAACCTTTGGATTCGGCATTTGGGATGTCAGTGTTCAGGAGAACGGTATGTGAAGAAGAGCAGCAACAAGTACTGAAGAAATGGGATGTAAGTAAGGGAGACACGATATAGACGGTTCCTGGGAAGAATTTAAGTAGGAAAGAGAAGACCGATAAATTAGAAGACTCCCAATCCTACTTCCAGGCTGTGAGCTCCCATTTTCCTTCTTCCTCAACACCCATTAGAATCTCCTCTGGTGTGGGTCTGCTGGTGATGAGTTATTTCAGCTTCTGTCTGACTGAAAATTGTTTTCTCTTCGTTTTGGTGAGATTTTTGCTAGCTAGAGAATTCTAGATAGCCAGTCACTTCTTCCAGCACTTTAAGACAGCATTTCTGTTGAGAACTCAGCTGTAAGCCTTACTTTTGTTCCTTATACAGGTGATACATCTTTTTTATCTGGCAACTTTCAGGAGTGTTTTTTGTCTTTGTCTACTGTTTTTCCTGTTTTATTATGGTGTGCCTTGGGGCAGAGGTCTTCATGTTTATATTACTTGATTTCTACTGTGTCCTAAATCTGTGGCTTGATCTCTTTCATCAAGTTTGGAATATTGTTCTCTCTTCAAATACTGCTCCCTCCGTTCTCCTTTACTCTTCCTACAGAACCACAAATACACGGCTCCCTGTATATTCACAGGTCCCAACCCTCTCACTGGTACTTCATGGCTTTAGTCTCAAAATATTCTTCAGACCAGTCGTCCAGTTGACTCATTCTCTTCATTCCCTTAGTTGTGTCTAATGTGCTAATTTCTTAATTATAATTTTCAGTACTTAAATTCCTGTTTTCTTCTTTTTGTAGTTTTCTACCAAAATTCTCAATCTTGCTTTCAAATCCTTGACCATTTTAATAATTATTATAACAATTCAATTTTCATGTTTCCCTGTAGGTATATTTCTACTGCCCATTATTTTCCCTTAATTTTTGGACACATCTTACTTCCTGGCATGACTCAATATGATTTGAGTGCCAGACAGTATGTGTGAGAAACTTGAGAAAATGCAAAGTTCTCAGTATCTTCTAACAAGACTGGGACTATTTGATATCCCAGATCAACTTAATCTAATCAGCTCTGAGATGAAGCTGGAATTCAAAAACTATGAATTTTTTCATAATTTTTTATTATTTTCAGTTCTCAATCAATCCTAGGTTTTTCCACCCCTTCAGTATTCTGAAAAGCTGAGATGTTTACCAGGGCTCTGAGTCTGTGCAAAACTGCTTAGCTTCCCTGCCACTCAGCAGCCACTCGGAATTGCCTCAAGGATAAAAACCAGCCCATACTGTGAAGCGTATTCCCTGAACACCCTGTTCACTCAGAATTTAGCCTCAAAATTCCTCCATTTTAGAATTATGTGATGCTTTCAAAAAGTTGATTTTTTGCTTTGTTTTGTTTTGGGTTCTGGCAAAATATGACAGGGTAGGTGATCTAAAACAACCTACTAAGCTCTTACCCCAAGTAGAACTTGTGACCATTATAATACAACATAGAAATTAATTGTTTTAAAGTCCCAAACTTTTTTTTGAGGATTTTATTTATTTATTTTTAGAGAGTGGGGAAAGGAGAGAGAAAGAAAGGGAGGGAAACATCAATGTGTGGTTGCTTCTGGTGTATCCCTCACTGGGGACCTGGCCAGCAACCCAGGCACGTGCCCTAACTGGGAATCAAACTGGCAACCCTTTGGTTCTCAGGCCCACACTCAATCCACTGAGTTACACCAGCAGGGGCCTAAAGTCCCAAACTCTTTATACCCTAAATCACAGTCATAACGGCACTGGTCAACATATTCCTTCAAAAGGGGTGGGAAAGGGTAATTGTCACTACTGTCTGAATTGTGTTTGTGATTGATGCACACTGAAAGTAAGTATCGCTGTATTCAGTCCAAAACTAACACGTGAATTTTGAAGAGCACTTGTTAAAATGGAGTTTGGCTAGATTCTTGTAAATAACAGAGCTATGAGAGATGAAAGTTCAAATAATTTGTAGAAAACAAAAAAACTGATGACAAGAGAGCAAAGGGATATATGTAAACTGCGTATAACAGAGGATACTCAGGAGAAGCAAGATAAATTCTCCTAGGTGGATTACTTAAAAAATAGAATGGTATCATATAAATTCCAAGGTGAGGCAGGGAAAGCAGATGGATTAAAAGACAAAAGCCTGAATACAGAGCAATTAAATGCCCATATCCATCCAGACAACTACTACTCCTTTCTTTGGGATACAGGAGATTTAATCTTTGGATATTATTGAACGTGACTGACTCAGGTTTAAAAACAGCAGTCACAGTGTGCACAAGGATAGAAAGAGGGGATGAGACTCAGAGGTACAAAAAGGAACACGAAGTGAAAACATGCAAACAGACTCCTCCTCACGCAGCCTTCCCCAACCCCCTTTCTCTAGACCTGCTTTTGGAAAGCTAGCCACCACGCTTAAGCACAGTGAATCACAATCCAGTCTGATTTTGAGGCAGAGAAATCTTCTGTGGTCAAAGACTAAAACAATTGAGCTAATACACTTGAGCATAAAGACCATGTTATTGATAAGACCCTTAAGAGATGTTGGGGCATTTGGAAAATTTTAAGGATAAGTATATAGAAAATAGAAAAAAATGGTGCCAAACTCAAGAAAAAAAAAAGGATTACAGAAGGGTAGTCCTAGTAAATCACTGTAATATTTACAAAGCCACAGAAAATGTAAACACTGACTACTATTTTAGAAGGCAATTCTAGACAGGTGAAATGGAAGAGCTAAATCCTTACCTATCTCAGCAGGAAGGCATGCCATTTATAACAAGGAAAATAACAGGAGAAACAGCTAGAACTGGTTGCAGTTGCCGCAGACCATGAGGTAGGCGTGTTTAGGGCAGATGATTGCTATTTGTCACTATAAGCCTGTTACTGCTACGAAATTCTTGGTTTTCTCATTGAACTACATAGTTGGATTTTTTTGAGGGAAATTAAAGAGATAAAAGCAAGTGATGTGAATAAACATGTTAAATGATCTCCTGATTTTTTTTTTTTTTTTTTGAAAATTTGCAGCATCTTTTCAATCCCATACATCATTAGGGTGATAGAAGCTTCTTAAGTCTTTAATTCTACCATAAATTATACACGTTCCTTTTTGGGTTCACTCATTCAATAATTATATAATGGGCTCTTCCAAGGAGTCAGAGACTGTACCACGTTCTGGTACAGAATAACCTAAAGATGTGTTCAATGCCCCCAGGATGTTTGTATTTTAGTCAACCAGAAATTACTTGATTTATGAGTATGGTGAATATGAAAAGCTACTTAAAACAGAACAGACTTTAAAATTACAGTAAAAACCAAAATGAAGTGATCTTTGGACAAAGATCACTTTTTTCCACCCATAATTTTCCAAAATTTAAAGCTTAATGTTTTTCCATACCTCCAAAAATCAGTATCTTTTCAAGGTTAGAAGTTACTTCTAGGTGTGTAGATTTCTCCTAAAGAAGTAAGTAACCCCAAGTGTCCCACACTTGCCTGGGAGTGCTATAGAGCCCTGCTACCAGTTAAGCAGCAGATACAATTTTAAATTAGTTAAAATTACCTCAACTGTTCAAAAGGACAAGCAATTTTTTCCAGTCCACTTCCCTTCCAAAAAAAAAGCCACCCAAAAATTGAAATGGAAAGGAAAAGCTAAGGTCAGCAAACACCAAAGTAAAAACAGATGAACAATTCTTTCAGATTTGAACTAAGATAGTAAGAGAAGTTTATCCTATGAAAACAAAGAGTGATTCTCCTCAAATGTATTAATATTAATTTAATTATCATTTCAAATGGGTCTTTCTTACAATATAGTATGGAGAAATAAAGAGAACTTATTCTAAATAACAAATATTGGTTATTTGCAAGTGCTTTCTTTCTTCTTACAGTTTTCCAAGAGAAGCTTCTAATCAATGAGCCCCATTTATTGGCCACAGTGGTGCAGAAACAGCACTTGCTTGTCCAAAGACAGGCAGCAAGGCATATTCATGAACACTCAGATCACAGCCATAAAACTGTGCTTCCCATTTAAAAATGATGTCTGAATTATTTGGATTGGACAATGAAATGCAAAAGCCTTTCTAATAGTGAAAGTAAAGTAAAGCAATATAGTCTAAGAAACTAAAATAGCAAATAAAAGTTTAGATACTGATGGCATGTAGCTAAATAATTAATGCATAATCAGGGCTGGAAACAAAGGTATGACTACAGATTTACGTTAATCCAGGTATTCCTTAACATTCCAATGGCCTGGAAAATAAATAAGAGTATATTAGTTATTAACTAATGTATACCAGAGTATATTAAAGAGGTATAAATCCAGAAAACCAAAGGAAATCAAATTGCATGGCATTATGTGTCAGAAGTAAAAGGGGAGAGGGTTCAAAATTACACCATGAAGTAGAAGAGAAGTTGAAGTACATATTAATCGCCTAGAAAATACAATTAACAATTTTGTAGAAAATGTAAAAACCAGTTAGTTGCTTTAACATAGTATACAAGTTTACGCTGTCATTTTATGGGTGTGGAAAGCTACAAAATGAAGAGATACTTTTACTATAAAAAGAAATGGCATACCCATCCAATGATTTAAAAAGTAATCATTAGGAACATTAAATAATAACCTGTAATTCAACCTCATTAGGAAAATAAACACAAAATATTAATTTTCTTAAAGGGTAAAAAATGAAGAGAATGTTAGTATTCATAGATTATTTCATTCATGGAGATTCTTTAAGGTTTTACAACCTGATGGATAACATTATCAACGTCTGAGAATGGTAAAGAATTTGATAACAGTCCTATCACATAAAAGCTAAAAAAGAAAAAGAAAAACTAGTCGAAATTATGAACATGGATATCTATACACACAAACATCTTTCATTTTAGAATAAGGGGCTCAGGAAACATTTCATTAAGGGCTTTACACGTGAGGAAAAAATATGTTATTAATTGACACCCTCCCCAAATAAAATGCCTCCCCTCTATTAAAAATAATATGTAAAGGATGAAATTCAGTGAACAACATTTTCTATTTTCTTATACAAATAAGTCTCATCTGTCTGGTTTCAAATCTTGATTACATCCTTCCCCAAATTTGCAAGAAAACACATACAGAAATGTTCTCTTTACACTCTGATACCAATTCCTGACAGCGGGGGGGGGGGGAAGTTAACTCCAAATAACGCCGGGTAAGACACAGGTCGTACTCTGGTGTTCAAACTTCATCCTGGGAGTGAGCAACGAAGGAGCATGAGGAACGCTACGGCCTCTAAACCAATTCGTTAGACAAGAGAGCATTCTGAAACTTCTGGCAGCTGTGTGTCTAGTACACAACTGAAGGGAAACAGCCCCAACTCACTTTCCACTTGCATGCCCGCCAAGGAAGATCTGCACGAAGATGCTTACCTGAATGACCGCACTAAACCAGCAGGTGTTGCCAACATTCTTCAGTCCAACGGGAGCTCTGTCCTGCCTTTTTCTGTCATAAGGGTTTCGAGAATCCCTCCAGACTTCTGTGGGTGTCTTCTTTAAACATGCTTTGTTCTCTGCTATGCTGGCTTCAAGAACTCTTAAGCAATGGGGAGGGAATAATAAAAAAAACAAAATATACCAGTATTAATTGAGTGTTGTCCTCTAGGAAATAGCATAATCTAAGCATTTTTAGTTACTTAAGCTTTAGATAATATATTTGGGGACGTAATATTTAAGGCTATCTTTACTCAGTAGAGGTTAGTTTTCTTTTAAAATACAGCAGTGATAATACCAAAGGATCCAGAGACATGCAGTTTTTTTTTCCCTGAGAAAAAGGAAATTCAAATGTAAAGACAATGTTTGTAATGGAAAATATGTTAAATTACATTTCAACAAATGGAACGCTTAGTACCAGGAATGTAGTACCTGGATAAGTATTCTGAGAAATCACTGTATTAAAGTGCATATTTACAATGTAACAAAATGACTAGTCTTTATAACAATTACTTTCATCATCAAGAAAATACTAAAAACTGAACAAAATGCACTTCTATGACTCTGACCACTGATTTGCTTTTCTATAAAGTTAAGGTAAATTCGAGGGTTCCTGTCAGTTCTAGAGACCCATGACTGCCTCCGTGACAGCTAAACAGAGGAAGAGAATGCTTATGTGTTCGCTTCTTCGCCCCAAAGTTCACCTAGGGAAAACTTAGGGAAGGCATATCTATGTATCACAGTAATAACAGAGTAACCTCTTCAAAACAAACTCACCTAGAGAGTATCTTAAATATATGTAAACATGGCAAAAGCCATGCTACTTTGCTTAATGATGTTTTCTTGCAACAACATGCTGGAAAACCCTGATTCCCACCTCTGAACTGACAAAGAATATTTCCTGCTCAAGGCATGTGTTACTTACAATATGAAATAAGCAAAAATAGTATTTAGGTGTCTTATCACATTTTGTTAATTACAAAAACCTCAGCAAGAATGAAATTTTCCAACTTTTGGAGTTTATCATCTTTATCCTAAAGATTTTACCCTATCAGATTTACGTCAAAATAATATAACTATATTTCTTAATTATGGGGAAAAAGTAAATGATTCTTTTCCCTCCAGCAGCATTATTTACAACATGACATTGGACACAATGCAGTAAGATTCCAAGTTATTACTTAAAATAACATGTGAATGTAGGAGAAAGTCTTTCTTTGGAAATACATTTTAAAGAGCAGGTAAAAACATGTTAAAATGTGAAGATCAAAGTAAGCTCACATATTTAAAAATAAACAGTTTACATCTCTGTCACTATTCAGAGTGATCAAACACCACCAACAGGCTTTGCATAATATCAACTCTCAAATGCAACCTCGGCCACTAGCAGTTTTTTCTCCAACTATTTACCACTAAAAGATGGTAACTCTTTGGGAAGTGTTTAATTAGACTAATTGGGGCAGAAGAAAATAAAAATTTATTCAGAACATCCCACTGCTACCATAAACAATCTTTCAAGTACACAAGGGGGACATGAGAAGTCGAGGAGCCAATGGAGACCTCCCACCGTCCAAGGCTGTCCAGTTCAGCATACCACATACAACACAGCAATACTAATAATCACCTGGAACAGGTGGAATGTGTACGAGGCAACTAATCTGCACTCAAAGAAGAAAGTTAATACATAGTATACAAACAGCAAATATGACACAAAAGACTACTGCATATGAGACGGCACATTTAATTTTTATTGACTGTCATAAGTGGGAGCGTTTTCTTTTGAAATTTTTACAATGCCTATAAAAATGTGTAATGCATGTCTATGTTTAGAAGTGTTAAAGAAACCTTATTGCCATCGTGGTAATCAGAGATGGATGAACAAAAACAAGCAGTGAGTTCTGGGAAAACTAGCGGTGCCACCGTAAACAAGAGAGAAGACTTAGCAGCAGTGGTCACATCCGGGCCAGAGAAGAGGCATCTAGCAATTTGTACCCCTACTAGCTGGCTTGTACGACAACCACTTAATAGAGGACTCTAGAGTTTATTCTTAAAGTGTGAACTTGTCAAAAATCTAGGAGAATTACACTGAATCCTGAATCTCCTGGTGGCTGAACCTCTACCATTATACATTTTTAACTACTAATTACAATAAAATACTAATAAGAAACAAACCCTTCTTAATAACGCCAACAGCCCAGACCACATTTACCAAAGTGATCAGGCCTTAGGTAACGAGACAATGAAAGCGTTTTAGTGCCCTTGCCTACTCTCCCCTACAGGACTGGGGAGAATGCACGGCCTCAAATGTCCTTTCTAGGACCGAGCAGCTTGCCTGAGCTGGTTGTGTTACTGTCCACAGAGGAAGTTGGAAGGGAAAGAAGTCATCTCCCCAGTATTCCTGTACATATACCTTTCTTTGCAGAGGCCAAATTAGGTACACACTCTAATAACTGATCAGGGCTCAAGACATACATGCTTACTGCTCCTCAGAGTCTAGGTGACCCTTAAAGAGGGGGAATGTGGGTGGGAAGTGGGGTGTGCAGGGTGGAAGGGAATAAAATGGGGGAAATGGGACAAGTGTAATGGCATAATCAATAAAATAGATTAAAAAAAAAACTAACAAATTTATTAAGAAATGTCCAAGAATTTCTAAGAAGAAAATTATTAAATATCAGTGAGACAGATTAATGAATATTTAATAATTGGAAATATATTCTGTTTCACAAATTGGAAGGCTGAACACTGTAAAACTGGTCAATTCTCCTTAAATTGACTTAAGGGTTTAGTTTGACCCCAATGAAAATAACAATAGATTTTATTTTAAGGAAATCAATATGATGCTCCCTCCCTCCCTCCCTCCCTGCCTTTCTTCTTGGGTTGGTCTGTACAGCTTAAATGAAACACATGTTTTGTAGTGTGATGCTTCCTCATAATGGACTTAGATGATCTAAATGGGATGTTTTCAACATTACTGCTATAATACAATTTAAATAACAATACAAAATAAAACAAAACCCACAATCAGTACAATGAAAGGTTAACTGGAAGATGAACATTTACCGTAAATAGGTGCTTTAAACATTCAGTGTAATGTGTGGAAGGAAAAGAGACAGCAAACATTTTGTCATCTTTTTATCTTTTTATATGACTGAATGCCATGATCATGACCAGTGTCGGGAAGATAAGAAAGCATGTGTGGTGGGGTATGGGTTTTGATTTGTGGCTTTTGGGATTGCCTTTTGGCGTGCTGCATTTTGATATAAGCTACTTCTGAGCTGTTTGAGATTTGCGGTGTTTTCCTGCCCCCCCTCTGTCTACTGGCAACCTTGATACCTGGAATGTAGCCATTACAGACTTTACACTTTAAAGCCTAGGTTGTACAACTGGCTTGTCTTTTGTGAGGCCAGGAAAAGTACCCTCAAGTAGAACTTGGCTTTATAGAAAGTTTATATTCATTATGCCAATAGTGGACTATAGAAAGGGTTTGGGAATAGAGTAGTATTTGGGCAACTCATACTTTGGGCTTTTGCTTAAGAAGAATAACAAAGAGGTATCTTAATCACCCATTTACTTTAAACACTTACTTAGCACCTACTCCTACTTATCACGTGTGCTCCTGGGATGGAAAAATCTGTGTTTCTGCCCTCCAGATGCTGAAAAGAGATGGGTTGATTGACAGCTGTTGTTATTTCAGTGTGATAGTGTTACGTCCTTTAGGAGCCAGGAGGAGCCAGGAGGAGGAACCCTACTGAAGCATGCTTTAAGTCCCTGGTGATAAAAGCTGGATGTGTATAAATAACTTCCAAGTCAAAGAGACTGCACAGAGTCATAGCGTTCCTTCATTCACCATCTTTTAGTGCCATAATCTACCACATGGTATGGTTAGGGAATATTATAATAGACCTCTTGTTTTTAAGAATCAGTGACTAATGCCATCTACCTTATGAGTGAATTGAGAGTTACATGAATATTTACTTTTTTATACATGACATCCCAGGTATAAATATGATTTAGGAAACAGATATTCTTTATATCTTAGTCACCTAAGGGTCACCTAGACTCTGAGGAGCAGTAAGCATGTATGTCTTGAGCCCTGATCAGTTATTAGAGTGTGTACCTAATTTGGCCTCTGCAAAGAAAGGTATATGTACAGGAATACTGGGGAGATGACTTCTTCCCCTTCCAACTTCCTCTGTGGACAGTAACACAACCAGCTCAGGCAAGCTGCTCGGTCCTAGAAAGGACATTTGAGGCCGTGCATTCTCCCCAGTCCTGTAGGGGAGAGTAGGCAAGGGCACTAAAACGCTTTCATTGTCTCGTTACCTAAGGCCTGATCACTTTGGTAAATGTGGTCTGGGCTGTTGGCGTTATTAAGAAGGGTTTGTTTCTTATTAGTATTTTATTGTAATTAGTAGTTAAAAATGTATAATGGTAGAGGTTCAGCCACCAGGAGATTCAGGATTCAGTGTAATTCTCCTAGATTTTTGACAAGTTCACACTTTAAGAATAAACTCTAGAGTCCTCTATTAAGTGGTTGTCGTACAAGCCAGCTAGTAGGGGTACAAATTGCTAGATGCCTCTTCTCTGGCCCGGATGTGACCACTGCTGCTAAGTCTTCTCTCTTGTTTACGGTGGCACCGCTAGTTTTCCCAGAACTCACTGCTTGTTTTTGTTCATCCATCTCTGATTACCACGATGGCAATAAGGTTTCTTTAACACTTCTAAACATAGACATGCATTACACATTTTTATAGGCATTGTAAAAATTTCAAAAGAAAACGCTCCCACTTATGACAGTCAATAAAAATTAAATGTGCCGTCTCATATGCAGTAGTCTTTTGTGTCATATTTGCTGTTTGTATACTATGTATTAACTTTCTTCTTTGAGTGCAGATTAGTTGCCTCGTACACATTCCACCTGTTCCAGGTGATTATTAGTATTGCTGTGTTGTATGTGGTATGCTGAACTGGACAGCCTTGGACGGTGGGAGGTCTCCATTGGCTCCTCGACTTCTCATGTCCCCCTTGTGTACTTGAAAGATTGTTTATGGTAGCAGTGGGATGTTCTGAATAAATTTTTATTTTCTTCTGCCCCAATTAGTCTAATTAAACACTTCCCAAAGAGTTACCATCTTTTAGTGGTAAATAGTTGGAGAAAAAACTGCTAGTGGCCGAGGTTGCATTTGAGAGTTGATATTATGCAAAGCCTGTTGGTGGTGTTTGATCACTCTGAATAGTGACAGAGATGTAAACTGTTTATTTTTAAATATGTGAGCTTACTTTGATCTTCACATTTTAACATGTTTTTACCTGCTCTTTAAAATGTATTTCCAAAGAAAGACTTTCTCCTACATTCACATGTTATTTTAAGTAATAACTTGGAATCTTACTGCATTGTGTCCAATGTCATGTTGTAAATAATGCTGCTGGAGGGAAAAGAATCATTTACTTTTTCCCCATAATTAAGAAATATAGTTATATTATTTTGACGTAAATCTGATAGGGTAAAATCTTTAGGATAAAGATGATAAACTCCAAAAGTTGGAAAATTTCATTCTTGCTGAGGTTTTTGTAATTAACAAAATGTGATAAGACACCTAAATACTATTTTTGCTTATTTCATATTGTAAGTAACACATGCCTTGAGCAGGAAATATTCTTTGTCAGTTCAGAGGTGGGAATCAGGGTTTTCCAGCATGTTGTTGCAAGAAAACATCATTAAGCAAAGTAGCATGGCTTTTGCCATGTTTACATATATTTAAGATACTCTCTAGGTGAGTTTGTTTTGAAGAGGTTACTCTGTTATTACTGTGATACATAGATATGCCTTCCCTAAGTTTTCCCTAGGTGAACTTTGGGGCGAAGAAGCGAACACATAAGCATTCTCTTCCTCTGTTTAGCTGTCACGGAGGCAGTCATGGGTCTCTAGAACTGACAGGAACCCTCGAATTTACCTTAACTTTATAGAAAAGCAAATCAGTGGTCAGAGTCATAGAAGTGCATTTTGTTCAGTTTTTAGTATTTTCTTGATGATGAAAGTAATTGTTATAAAGACTAGTCATTTTGTTACATTGTAAATATGCACTTTAATACAGTGATTTCTCAGAATACTTATCCAGGTACTACATTCCTGGTACTAAGCGTTCCATTTGTTGAAATGTAATTTAACATATTTTCCATTACAAACATTGTCTTTACATTTGAATTTCCTTTTTCTCAGGGAAAAAAAAACTGCATGTCTCTGGATCCTTTGGTATTATCACTGCTGTATTTTAAAAGAAAACTAACCTCTACTGAGTAAAGATAGCCTTAAATATTACGTCCCCAAATATATTATCTAAAGCTTAAGTAACTAAAAATGCTTAGATTATGCTATTTCCTAGAGGACAACACTCAATTAATACTGGTATATTTTGTTTTTTTTATTATTCCCTCCCCATTGCTTAAGAGTTCTTGAAGCCAGCATAGCAGAGAACAAAGCATGTTTAAAGAAGACACCCACAGAAGTCTGGAGGGATTCTCGAAACCCTTATGACAGAAAAAGGCAGGACAGAGCTCCCGTTGGACTGAAGAATGTTGGCAACACCTGCTGGTTTAGTGCGGTCATTCAGGTAAGCATCTTCGTGCAGATCTTCCTTGGCGGGCATGCAAGTGGAAAGTGAGTTGGGGCTGTTTCCCTTCAGTTGTGTACTAGACACACAGCTGCCAGAAGTTTCAGAATGCTCTCTTGTCTAACGAATTGGTTTAGAGGCCGTAGCGTTCCTCATGCTCCTTCGTTGCTCACTCCCAGGATGAAGTTTGAACACCAGAGTACGACCTGTGTCTTACCCGGCGTTATTTGGAGTTAACTTCCCCCCCCCCCCGCTGTCAGGAATTGGTATCAGAGTGTAAAGAGAACATTTCTGTATGTGTTTTCTTGCAAATTTGGGGAAGGATGTAATCAAGATTTGAAACCAGACAGATGAGACTTATTTGTATAAGAAAATAGAAAATGTTGTTCACTGAATTTCATCCTTTACATATTATTTTTAATAGAGGGGAGGCATTTTATTTGGGGAGGGTGTCAATTAATAACATATTTTTTCCTCACGTGTAAAGCCCTTAATGAAATGTTTCCTGAGCCCCTTATTCTAAAATGAAAGATGTTTGTGTGTATAGATATCCATGTTCATAATTTCGACTAGTTTTTCTTTTTCTTTTTTAGCTTTTATGTGATAGGACTGTTATCAAATTCTTTACCATTCTCAGACGTTGATAATGTTATCCATCAGGTTGTAAAACCTTAAAGAATCTCCATGAATGAAATAATCTATGAATACTAACATTCTCTTCATTTTTTACCCTTTAAGAAAATTAATATTTTGTGTTTATTTTCCTAATGAGGTTGAATTACAGGTTATTATTTAATGTTCCTAATGATTACTTTTTAAATCATTGGATGGGTATGCCATTTCTTTTTATAGTAAAAGTATCTCTTCATTTTGTAGCTTTCCACACCCATAAAATGACAGCGTAAACTTGTATACTATGTTAAAGCAACTAACTGGTTTTTACATTTTCTACAAAATTGTTAATTGTATTTTCTAGGCGATTAATATGTACTTCAACTTCTCTTCTACTTCATGGTGTAATTTTGAACCCTCTCCCCTTTTACTTCTGACACATAATGCCATGCAATTTGATTTCCTTTGGTTTTCTGGATTTATACCTCTTTAATATACTCTGGTATACATTAGTTAATAACTAATATACTCTTATTTATTTTCCAGGCCATTGGAATGTTAAGGAATACCTGGATTAACGTAAATCTGTAGTCATACCTTTGTTTCCAGCCCTGATTATGCATTAATTATTTAGCTACATGCCATCAGTATCTAAACTTTTATTTGCTATTTTAGTTTCTTAGACTATATTGCTTTACTTTACTTTCACTATTAGAAAGGCTTTTGCATTTCATTGTCCAATCCAAATAATTCAGACATCATTTTTAAATGGGAAGCACAGTTTTATGGCTGTGATCTGAGTGTTCATGAATATGCCTTGCTGCCTGTCTTTGGACAAGCAAGTGCTGTTTCTGCACCACTGTGGCCAATAAATGGGGCTCATTGATTAGAAGCTTCTCTTGGAAAACTGTAAGAAGAAAGAAAGCACTTGCAAATAACCAATATTTGTTATTTAGAATAAGTTCTCTTTATTTCTCCATACTATATTGTAAGAAAGACCCATTTGAAATGATAATTAAATTAATATTAATACATTTGAGGAGAATCACTCTTTGTTTTCATAGGATAAACTTCTCTTACTATCTTAGTTCAAATCTGAAAGAATTGTTCATCTGTTTTTACTTTGGTGTTTGCTGACCTTAGCTTTTCCTTTCCATTTCAATTTTTGGGTGGCTTTTTTTTTGGAAGGGAAGTGGACTGGAAAAAATTGCTTGTCCTTTTGAACAGTTGAGGTAATTTTAACTAATTTAAAATTGTATCTGCTGCTTAACTGGTAGCAGGGCTCTATAGCACTCCCAGGCAAGTGTGGGACACTTGGGGTTACTTACTTCTTTAGGAGAAATCTACACACCTAGAAGTAACTTCTAACCTTGAAAAGATACTGATTTTTGGAGGTATGGAAAAACATTAAGCTTTAAATTTTGGAAAATTATGGGTGGAAAAAAGTGATCTTTGTCCAAAGATCACTTCATTTTGGTTTTTACTGTAATTTTAAAGTCTGTTCTGTTTTAAGTAGCTTTTCATATTCACCATACTCATAAATCAAGTAATTTCTGGTTGACTAAAATACAAACATCCTGGGGGCATTGAACACATCTTTAGGTTATTCTGTACCAGAACGTGGTACAGTCTCTGACTCCTTGGAAGAGCCCATTATATAATTATTGAATGAGTGAACCCAAAAAGGAACGTGTATAATTTATGGTAGAATTAAAGACTTAAGAAGCTTCTATCACCCTAATGATGTATGGGATTGAAAAGATGCTGCAAATTTTCAAAAAAAAAAAAAAAAAATCAGGAGATCATTTAACATGTTTATTCACATCACTTGCTTTTATCTCTTTAATTTCCCTCAAAAAAATCCAACTATGTAGTTCAATGAGAAAACCAAGAATTTCGTAGCAGTAACAGGCTTATAGTGACAAATAGCAATCATCTGCCCTAAACACGCCTACCTCATGGTCTGCGGCAACTGCAACCAGTTCTAGCTGTTTCTCCTGTTATTTTCCTTGTTATAAATGGCATGCCTTCCTGCTGAGATAGGTAAGGATTTAGCTCTTCCATTTCACCTGTCTAGAATTGCCTTCTAAAATAGTAGTCAGTGTTTACATTTTCTGTGGCTTTGTAAATATTACAGTGATTTACTAGGACTACCCTTCTGTAATCCTTTTTTTTTTCTTGAGTTTGGCACCATTTTTTTCTATTTTCTATATACTTATCCTTAAAATTTTCCAAATGCCCCAACATCTCTTAAGGGTCTTATCAATAACATGGTCTTTATGCTCAAGTGTATTAGCTCAATTGTTTTAGTCTTTGACCACAGAAGATTTCTCTGCCTCAAAATCAGACTGGATTGTGATTCACTGTGCTTAAGCGTGGTGGCTAGCTTTCCAAAAGCAGGTCTAGAGAAAGGGGGTTGGGGAAGGCTGCGTGAGGAGGAGTCTGTTTGCATGTTTTCACTTCGTGTTCCTTTTTGTACCTCTGAGTCTCATCCCCTCTTTCTATCCTTGTGCACACTGTGACTGCTGTTTTTAAACCTGAGTCAGTCACGTTCAATAATATCCAAAGATTAAATCTCCTGTATCCCAAAGAAAGGAGTAGTAGTTGTCTGGATGGATATGGGCATTTAATTGCTCTGTATTCAGGCTTTTGTCTTTTAATCCATCTGCTTTCCCTGCCTCACCTTGGAATTTATATGATACCATTCTATTTTTTAAGTAATCCACCTAGGAGAATTTATCTTGCTTCTCCTGAGTATCCTCTGTTATACGCAGTTTACATATATCCCTTTGCTCTCTTGTCATCAGTTTTTTTGTTTTCTACAAATTATTTGAACTTTCATCTCTCATAGCTCTGTTATTTACAAGAATCTAGCCAAACTCCATTTTAACAAGTGCTCTTCAAAATTCACGTGTTAGTTTTGGACTGAATACAGCGATACTTACTTTCAGTGTGCATCAATCACAAACACAATTCAGACAGTAGTGACAATTACCCTTTCCCACCCCTTTTGAAGGAATATGTTGACCAGTGCCGTTATGACTGTGATTTAGGGTATAAAGAGTTTGGGACTTTAGGCCCCTGCTGGTGTAACTCAGTGGATTGAGTGTGGGCCTGAGAACCAAAGGGTTGCCAGTTTGATTCCCAGTTAGGGCACGTGCCTGGGTTGCTGGCCAGGTCCCCAGTGAGGGATACACCAGAAGCAACCACACATTGATGTTTCCCTCCCTTTCTTTCTCTCTCCTTTCCCCACTCTCTAAAAATAAATAAATAAAATCCTCAAAAAAAAGTTTGGGACTTTAAAACAATTAATTTCTATGTTGTATTATAATGGTCACAAGTTCTACTTGGGGTAAGAGCTTAGTAGGTTGTTTTAGATCACCTACCCTGTCATATTTTGCCAGAACCCAAAACAAAACAAAGCAAAAAATCAACTTTTTGAAAGCATCACATAATTCTAAAATGGAGGAATTTTGAGGCTAAATTCTGAGTGAACAGGGTGTTCAGGGAATACGCTTCACAGTATGGGCTGGTTTTTATCCTTGAGGCAATTCCGAGTGGCTGCTGAGTGGCAGGGAAGCTAAGCAGTTTTGCACAGACTCAGAGCCCTGGTAAACATCTCAGCTTTTCAGAATACTGAAGGGGTGGAAAAACCTAGGATTGATTGAGAACTGAAAATAATAAAAAATTATGAAAAAATTCATAGTTTTTGAATTCCAGCTTCATCTCAGAGCTGATTAGATTAAGTTGATCTGGGATATCAAATAGTCCCAGTCTTGTTAGAAGATACTGAGAACTTTGCATTTTCTCAAGTTTCTCACACATACTGTCTGGCACTCAAATCATATTGAGTCATGCCAGGAAGTAAGATGTGTCCAAAAATTAAGGGAAAATAATGGGCAGTAGAAATATACCTACAGGGAAACATGAAAATTGAATTGTTATAATAATTATTAAAATGGTCAAGGATTTGAAAGCAAGATTGAGAATTTTGGTAGAAAACTACAAAAAGAAGAAAACAGGAATTTAAGTACTGAAAATTATAATTAAGAAATTAGCACATTAGACACAACTAAGGGAATGAAGAGAATGAGTCAACTGGACGACTGGTCTGAAGAATATTTTGAGACTAAAGCCATGAAGTACCAGTGAGAGGGTTGGGACCTGTGAATATACAGGGAGCCGTGTATTTGTGGTTCTGTAGGAAGAGTAAAGGAGAACGGAGGGAGCAGTATTTGAAGAGAGAACAATATTCCAAACTTGATGAAAGAGATCAAGCCACAGATTTAGGACACAGTAGAAATCAAGTAATATAAACATGAAGACCTCTGCCCCAAGGCACACCATAATAAAACAGGAAAAACAGTAGACAAAGACAAAAAACACTCCTGAAAGTTGCCAGATAAAAAAGATGTATCACCTGTATAAGGAACAAAAGTAAGGCTTACAGCTGAGTTCTCAACAGAAATGCTGTCTTAAAGTGCTGGAAGAAGTGACTGGCTATCTAGAATTCTCTAGCTAGCAAAAATCTCACCAAAACGAAGAGAAAACAATTTTCAGTCAGACAGAAGCTGAAATAACTCATCACCAGCAGACCCACACCAGAGGAGATTCTAATGGGTGTTGAGGAAGAAGGAAAATGGGAGCTCACAGCCTGGAAGTAGGATTGGGAGTCTTCTAATTTATCGGTCTTCTCTTTCCTACTTAAATTCTTCCCAGGAACCGTCTATATCGTGTCTCCCTTACTTACATCCCATTTCTTCAGTACTTGTTGCTGCTCTTCTTCACATACCGTTCTCCTGAACACTGACATCCCAAATGCCGAATCCAAAGGTTATTTTCCTGCCCTTACCTTATTGGAATGTGACAACCTTTGCAAGTATTACTAATCTTGTTCTCGAAATTTGCCAGTGATTCTTCGATGAGAATGTTCTGGGGTACTTTATATCTCTGTTGAGAGGCCTCTGGTGTAGGTAGTTTTTGGAAGTTCTGCAGTTATTTTGACACTTAGCTATATTTGAAAGTCCTTGCTTTTTCTACTCCATTTTCTTCTCTAATCTCATACTCTACTTTCCTTACTGTTCTTATTTTGTCTTTCTCATAAGTCTTTTTCCTAAAGCATTTAAATGCTTCTCTTTCCCTAAGGTTCTGATCTTGATTTGCCATTATTGTATTCACACTATTTCCGATTTATAACATCTACTCATTGATTTAAACTGCCATCATAAGATTGTAATCTCCAGAAGGTCAGAGTTGATACATTTTGTTCTTTTCTGCCTGTCTTCCTCTGCATGTCGTGGGTGCCCCATAAGCATTTGTTGAATGAGTGAATAAATGAATTGTCTCATGTGTTCATATCATTTAATTAAGAACTATTTCCAGATCACAAGGTAACCAAAATATTTTCCAACATTCTCTATTAGCAGACTTATAGTTTTATCTTTCATTCAAGCAGACTGAAATATTTAGGTCTTTAATCCACACGTGTATTTATAGATCTATAACTATTATAGTGGGCCACTTTTCTCAACAACTAACTACCAAAAAAACCCCAACAACTTTTGTTTTGCTGATTTGGGTGCCCTCTTTATCTTCTGTCAAGTTGGCTCACCCATCTTTACTTAGATTTAATACATTATCACTTCCTGCAAAGTGACTTTCAAACTTTATAAACTGTGACTCACAAAAGGAATGCATTTTGCATCATAAAACACTTTACTTATACACATGTATGTAAAATATCTACAATGAAATTTATGAAAATACTCTGGTGAATTTACTGTGTATGATGTATGCTGATATTTTCCATTGTGTTTTATTTAATGTTTTATACAAGTGTTTACCATGATGACATTAATGGATTATAAGCTATAGCTTAAAATCAGCTCAGGAAGCCTTTCCATGGCTACCTTTTATTGTTCACTGTGTGAACAATATTACTATATCTTGGAGTCACATTTATGTTACTATAATCATATATCTGTCTTCCTTCTAGGTTGTGTGTCTCCTTGAACATAGAGATAGATAATATGTCATTTCTTTGTGTCTCCATCACCAGACATATGGCCCATAAATTTATTTGTACTCTATTTTTGTAGAATTGATATCTCTAGATAACTTAAAGTGAACGTAATATATTTTAAAAGTTCTAGACTTTGCATTTGTATACTTTTTATTTTGAGGAAACTTCGTATTAGGCACAGAATAACATAAAGGAAGCTTTTAATATGTAGTATGTTTTTTTGAATTGTCCATGTGTAATTTCTGCTTTGCAGTATAATAAATTTGTTATTGATCAAGAATAGTATGTCCAAATATAAGTAATTTGACTTTTACTCAGAGGGAAAAATATAAGGTCTGGCAGAGGTTACTCCTGCTTGAATGTGGTTGGTTAGGGTATTACATGGGTGTAATAATTTATAGTTTTAATTTGAACATTTCACCTAAAATATCATTTGGTGTGCTTGAGTGTGATATTGTTATGTTACAGAATTACACGCTTACTATCTTGTAATAAAAGAAGGGGCATTATTTGTGCCAGACCCTGTAGGCCTTCTTTCGCCAATTGCAACAAATCTGTGATAAGGTGTATAGTTGTCAAAAGTAAATCTCTGAAATGCATCATATTTTTACAGTTCTGTTAGTGGAATTTTTCCTTAAGTTTCTTAAATTGTTGTTCTTTTTCAGTCATTATTCAATCTTTTGGAATTTAGAAGATTAGTTCTGAATTATAAGCCTCCATCAAATGCTCAAGATTTACCTCGAAATCAAAAGGTAAAATTAAACAGAGGGTCTTAATTTTAATCTGTGTTTTTCTTGGGGCCACTTGCTTTTCATCAAACCTGCAACAGTGTCAAATTTGAATATCAACTCATTATCTCCATTACTAGTACAGTAACTTTCTGTTCCTTGTCAGTGTCTTATAAATACGAGTTTTTCCTCACCTGTGTGTCGGTATTATGCCAGTATTTTATATAATTTTGGTACTTGCTTTTTTTTCTTTTTGGACCTTCCAATTTCAGTAAACTTTACGGGCTACAGTTTACAATTCAAGATTTTTCTTTGTCTCCTGAAAAATTCTGTTAAAATCAAAAGTTTTTTCACTTGTTTTTCTGCAGACCGGCCCTCGAAGAGCTCAGTGTTGCTCTGGCCGTCTTTGCGGTGCAAGCCTGCTTTGTGAGTTAGTGTGGGCGAAACAGACAACAAGACCCGGTTCTGCCTGCGGGCGGGCCTGAGGCAAGGCAGAGCACCTGCTTGATCTGTCTCTGCTCGATTTCTTGTCTGAAAAGTGTAAATAATTTTAACAGTTATTTCTGCCAAGTTGCTGTGAGAATTAAATGAGGTAAAACATGTAAAGGACTTAGAAGTGCCTGGTACAAAGCAAGTACCAGGTATCAACTTTTGTTAGTTATCATATTGTTCACATTAGCTTTTCAAACTGTAGGACTGATTTGCATGCAGAAATTCATGCTTAATGGAAAAAATTAATTATGGAGATATTATGCTTGAGTGCAGGTCCTCGGTGACCTTCTCATAAAAATTCTGTAGCCCTAAAGGGAACTAGGTTTCATTAGAGTGTTAAACTTTGTGTGACCTGTTGTTAGTAGTGATGATAAATTATTAAATTATGTTTTTCTTTTAGTATATAATTTTGAAAATTACTTTTTCTGCGAACACATGAAACATTTATAATGCAAGCTAATGGGATTGTAGCTTGATTTATAGCCAGGTTTTCAGGCTATAATCTTTAGATTATCAAGTGTCAGGCTGATAAGCCATTTTCAAAAGGAAGCAAAGATCATCTGACAACTCCTCATACCTCCAGAGAAATTAAGCAATTACAATTTTTACATGAAACTTTTTAGATTACTGCTTCCCTTTATCGCAGTTTGTTAATATCAATAGCCCTCTCTTCTGATGTGTCAGTTGGAGTATATTTATGTAACATTAATTGTAATTTATGTAACATTATTTGAAAATATTGCCTCCAGCTACATATTCTTGTGTATCTTGACCTTTTATGTTCCTGGATTTTAGTGCTATACAGAGTTTTAATTTTTTTATTTTTTGAAGTGTTGACTAAAACCAAGTTGCTTTTCTAATCTTAGTAAACAATTGTGATATTCATGCTTATGTACCAGAGCTAGTTTTTGGGTCATGAGAATGTTCAGCTGAATGCTAGATAAATATATAGGTCCAACCATTAGCACCTTTCTGGAAAAATTTACTTCTTGCACTGGAGGGGTCAGCATGTCCAGCTGTCCCTTTAGCTTAAGGAATAAAAAGAATCACTACTCCTATTCACAAAAGACACTTATTTAGAAGCACACTGCACAATTTTGTAAAAGACTATTCCACAAATGAGGTTATTCTTTAATTTGGCATGGTGACAGCAATACATACTATAATTTGACACCTTTGAAGCAAACATAGGGGATTTATAGGTAGTTAATCAGCCACTGATTGGTACTATATTCAGTTGAGGTGATAAAAGACACAGGCTTTTAAAAAGGTGTCAGTAAATGTTGTCACTTATTATTTAATAATGAATTTATATTAACTCATGTTTACTGCTACACTGAGCTTGAAAACTAATGTGCTAAGATACAGCACACCCTTGGGGATCACTTTGATCAAATCACAGAGCTGTTATTTGCTTGTACTGCTAAGCAGGATATTTTTTATCAGCAATTAAAGGTTACCGCAAATACTGTATTACATACATAGTGAGAGAAAGAAGTGGAGTCTTTGAAATTGGTTCATATTTTAGGTAGACTTGGTTATGTTCCTAGAAGTTGAAACTAATTTTATACACTCCTATTTGTTCAAACTGTTCACAATGTTAATGTCTAGAAGAACTGTGAGGTACAGAAATTGAAACACAGATTCTAACTGTAAACATCTCACCCTCCACACCTTCACACATATTTTCTTTGGCTTAAGAAGTTACAAACTGATGGCAAAACATATATTAAATGCGTTCAACACAAAGATGCATAAGCTCATAATATTTAAAAGTGATCTCCATATAGATAGCTAAAGGTTTATTAATCGTAAGTTTATATTACTTAAAGTCTTATTTATGGCATTTTCCAAATAAATAATATCTCCCCACTTTTTAAGTTTTATTTATTTATTTTTAGAGAGAGGGGAAGGGAAGGAGAAAGAGAGGGAGAGAAACATCAGTGTGTGGTTGCCCCTCATGAGCCCTGCACGGGGCACCTGGCCCGCAACCCAGGCATGTGCCCTGACTGGGAATCAAACCGGCAACCTTTTGGTGTGCAGGCCCACGCTCAATCCACTGAACTATACCAGCCAGGGCTCTCCCCACTTTTTACTACTCACAAGTGTGAATGAAGCATTGAGCCATACTTTATTACTTCATAAATACCTGAAGGATTTTTTAATTTTACAAATAAAAGAGGCATTCTGGAACTTCTGTGTTCAGCCACGATGAAGTAACAGACTGGATTTACAAGTGTCTGTAAATTTTAAAGGATTCAAAGCATAAAAAATGTTTTCTGACTATAATGTAATTAAGTGAGAAACCAGCAAAAAGATATCTAGAAAATCTCACTGATTGTTTGAAATAAAATAATATATCTTTTAATAATAATCCAAAGGGCAAAGAAAAAATCAAAAGGGAAACTTCAGAATATTTTGAACCGAATAAAAATTAAAACATGACATATCAAAATTATAGGGATGCAGCTAAAGCAGTGCTTAGTGGAAAATATATGAACTAAACACTTTATTAGGAAATGAAAGTGGTTTCAAATTAATGACAACTTACGCATCAAGAACTTGGTGAGAAAAAGCAATTAATTTGGCAACAGAAGAAAGGGAATAATAACAATAAGAACATAAATCAGTGAAACAAATCAGAAAAATAATAGAGAAAATTAATGAAATCAAAAACTACTTGAAATTGGTAAAAGTGATGAACTTCTAGGCTGACTGAGCAAGAGAAAAGAAGGAAGAAACAAATTATCAATAGAAAGAATGAAAGAAGGGCATATCACTGCATATTCCATAAATAATGAAAGGGAATAGTGGAATATTACAAACAACAGATAAAAATCTTAAAAACTACAAGCTGTCCAAGGTCACTGATGAAAAAAATAGATGAGTAACCCTGTATTATATTACAACACTATGTTATGGTAGTGTGGGAAACCTGTATATAAAAATTGGACTTCTAGTTAAGAACCCTGCCACCAAAAATTTAACAGCAAACTAGTTCACTGGTGAATTATACTAAACATTTTAAGAAAGAAATAATACCAATTCTCCAAATGTTTTTCCAGAAAATTTAAGAAGAGGTAACACTTCCCAACTCATGAGCCCAGTGTTACCCTGAAACTGAAGGTGTTATAGAAAAAGATATTCAAAGAAAACTACAGACCAATATTTCTCATGAATTTAGAAACAAAAGTTGAAGCAAATTTTGGCAAATTGAATCCTGCAATATATGTAAAGGCTAATACCTTATTGGCAGGTGGGGTTTATCCGGGACTGCAAGATTTAGTCATGTGTTCACAAATTAGTATAATTCACCACATTAACAAGGTTAAAGAAAAAAGCCATATGATTATCTTAGTTGATGAAGAAAAGGGGTTTGACAAAAAGGTAACATCTAATTATGGCAAAATATCTCTAAAACTAGAAATAAAAAGGAGCTGTCTTATCCTCATAAAGCTCATTTATGAGAAATCCACAACTAATGTACTTAATGGCGAAAGACTGAATGCTTTTTCCCAAATATCAGGAAAAACCAAGGATGTCAGCTCTCACCACTTCTGTTAAATATTAGACTGAAGTTTTTAACCAGTGTTGTAAAGCAAGAAAAAGAAACAAGCATGCAGATTGGAAAGTAGGAGCTAAACCTGTGTGTGTGTGTGTGTGTGTGTGTGTGTGTGTGTGTGTGTTTATAACTTGATTATATATGTAGAAAATCCCAAGTACTCTACCAAAAAAAGAAAAAAAAAACCTTGAAGCAAGAAATGAACTATCAAGGTTACATGATACAAAGCAAACATACAAAAATCAATTATATTTCTGAATATTTGCAGTACACAACTGGAAATTTAAATTTAAAAAATACATACAATTGTGTAAAATACAGACTTTTAGGGGTTAAGTAGACAAAAGATATATGGAAAACTACAGAATATTACTGAGAGAGCCCTGGCTGGTGTGGCTCAATGTGTTGAGTGCTGGCCTGTGAGCCAAAAGGTCACTGGGTTGATTCCTGGTCAGGGCACGTGCCTGGGTTGCAGGCCAGGTCCCCAGTTGGGGGTGCGTGAGAGGCGACCAATCAATGTTTCCCTCTCTTCCTCCCTTCCCTTCTCACTAAAAGAATTATTTAAAATTTATTTATAAAAGAATATTGCTGAGAGAAATTAAAGTAGTAAAGTGGTATGTAACATGTTCATGGATCAGGAGATTCAATATTGTTCAGGTATCTCCTGTCCCCAACTTAATCTCTCTATTCAGTGCATTCCCTGTCATAGTCCCAGGAGTCTTTTTGATAGGAATTGGCATCCTGATCCTCAAATTTATATGGAGAATCAAAACAGATAGGATACCCATAGCAGTTTTTCAACGAGAGGGAATTTTGGAGGCGTAACTATCATGCTGTGACGATCAAGGAGCTCTCTTATTGGCCAAAGATAGTCGTGGAGACCACGGGTTCAGATAGAGAGCCAAGAAACAGCGGCACGTGCAGGGTGGATTGATTTTCACCGGCGTTGCCAAAAGAGTTCACTGGGCAAAGAAATCTTTTAAATTACGGTGTCATAGCCAGAAAAGTGATTCTCAGTTCTTACAGGATATTATACAGCCCTGCGTTAGAAATCCAAAGAGGACTTTTTGCACTTATGAAAGACACTTTTCCAGTGCTAATGTAGGTCTTTTGTAAAAGTGAAGTGGCGTAACCTGAACTTTTGGAAAGCGGAGGATACTCTTCACATTTTGCCACTTTGACTTAGGAAAGGTTTTATGGAAACACTACATTAGGGTAGTGTGGGAAACCTATATATGAAAAAAATTATAATCGATTATAGATCTAAAAGGAAGAACTAAAAGCATAAAAATTACTGAAGAAAATAGAAAATGTTAGTGTTTTGGATTTAAAAGATTTCTTAAGTAGGACAACAAAAAGGCACAAGTCATAAAAAAATGATAAATTAGACTTCATTAAATTTAAAAATTTGTAATCTTTGAAAAATGTATACAAAAGAGGCAAGCCACAGACAAGGAAAAAATATTAGCAAAACATGTATCAGCTAATGTAGTTAGAATATATTCAGAACTTGTATAAGTCAATAATATGACAAATAATCTATTACTGTATTGGGAAAAATATTTTAACACATAATCACCAAATAAGATATGCAGATTATAAATAACCACATGAAAAGATGCTCACGTTATAAGTCATTTGGGAAATGCAATTTGAAACTAAAGGATCTGTGTACCTGCAAGAACGAAGTTAAAAACATAGCTCACATGTAAGCGTTACAGAACGTGGACTTAGGAGTCACATTACAGTGCCAGTGGGGGTGTCGTGCAGCACCTCTGGGAAACAGTGTGGTCGTTTCTTGGAAACATGCATACAGCCTAGCCCCTCCTTCCTAGGTTTTTACTCAAAAGAGTGAAAGCATATGTCCACCCAAAGGCATGTACAGTACTATCCACAGGTTAGTGGATAAATAAGTGTGGTATGTCCATACAATGAAATACCACTGAGCAGTAAAATGGGATGAATTATTATTAATGCCCACAGTCACATGAGTGAAGCTCAAAATAATTATGCCTATTGCAAGAACCAGACTGAAACAAGTACATAGGGTATGATTTGATTTATAGAAAATAAAGAGTGACAATTACTGACTTGACAGGATTTGGGAAGGATTCCTGGAAGAGGAGGGATTTTTGCTTAAGTGGGTTTGTTGAGGTAAAGGACTTAAAAACGGGCCGTCAGTTAGCACTCATTTAATGGTGAAAGATGTTACTGCCGTCCTCAGCAGCGTCTGGGCCTTGCTGAGTGGAAAGGGTTATAACAAACACTTGAATGAGGAAGATATTCTTGGCTGGGTAGTGACATGATTTGCTGTGAATATGTGGCATTTATGCTGACATTGTGAGCTCAGCCTAGGTCCTTTGCTGTTACTGTGCTTGCCTGCTTTGAGTCTCGGGAACGACACTTCTTTAATTGTGATGCAGGAGTGCCGGGCTCATTCCTAATCTATATTACTTATATTTTCATTAATTTTAAAATGAGTATCTGTTTACCAGCAAAGATTTTGTTAATCCTCATTTAAAGTGTTTTTTTCCCAATAGGAGCATCGGAATTTGCCTTTTATGTGTGAGCTGAGATATCTATTTGCACTTCTTGTGGGCACTAAAAGGAAATATGTTGATCCATCAAGAGCAGTTGAAATTCTTAAGGATGCTTTCAAATCAAACGACTCCCAGCAGGTAGCTGTATTGTGCTTACTTATTCAGTAACCATTTGTGTTTTACTTAATCTCATTGTTCAGTCAGCAGTTTTCTTAAAGATTCATACAATTGAAGATGTTGTTATTCATCTTTATTAAAATAAGCTGGAGCCATTTAAAACATTATTAATTTAGAAGATCTTTTTAATTAAGAAAAAGTAATAAGAAATAATTTATTATTGAAATCGGTAAGTTAAAACAATAGGCAAAAGTAGGAATGTTCTAAAATGTGTAATTAAAAATCTTACATATGTATGATAACCCAATGCTAGTACACTGTACCTGCTATTGATACGCCTGTTTTTGCTGGCAGGAAATGGCTTTCCTTAAAAACTCAGAGACAGTTTCTGAACTACATTAACTTTGTTTTTGCTTTTATTTTCTAATCTTTATGTAGAGCTATTTAGTGGCTTTTTATTCATTTCTTTAAAAGAATATTGGGAATTTTTTTATAAAATAGAAAACCTGTAACAAACCAACATTTTCCTATACAATTTGAGAAGTCAGAGAGATTAAGGGAGGAAAACAGAAGAGAAGCCAGAAAGCAGCAGAGAATAATAGCAGCAGTGTCGGGAGACACTGCAGGGAAGTAATGGGCAGAAGTAAAACGTTTCGTGAAAGCCAGTGCGTTTGCAGTGTGGTCTTTGTAGGACTTGAATGTGTCTCCGGTACATAGATGTGCGGAGAGTGTGTTGGGAGAAGGGTTCCGAAAGGTACGTGATTCTGCCACTCTGCCGCCACCTTCCCTGTGCAAAGATAAATGAACAAAAATAGTGCCCCTGATGTTGGTAGTGGAAACGGGTTCCTTACACGGAGTAGTAAGAAAAGCATTTCAGGGACCCACATATGGGAGATGAGGTGTGGTAAGACTTGCTGGGATGGAAATGAAAGACTACTCCCAGGTTCCCGGTGTTTCATTTGCATCCGCCGTGCTGTGGAAGAAGTTCAGCCTTGTCTTCTGAAACACTTCTGGTTCTAAGCTTTTTTTTTTTGTAGTGTTGTTTTCTTACTTAGTGTGTATATCCTATTTTCTTGTGGCAGAGAGTACACAATTAAATTTGAAAAGTCACATCTATACCTTGGCTTATCTTTTCTTCTGGAATTGCTTTTTCTTTGTCTTTTTCTTCCAAAGCAACAGAAGCTTCCCTGGGAGCCGTGTCTGTGCATAGGTAGACTCTGGTTTGTTTGAGGGGGAGGAGAAAACCAGCTCTTAGTGCTGTGATGTGACTCCGTAATGCCACACGTGCGAGTGCCTCTGCTTTGTGCTCACAGTGTGGGATAACTCGTTTTCTCGTTGTAGGTGTTTTTCCCTACAAAGTCTTTCAAAGTATTTGCATGTCAGTTGAGGTAGCTATAGGTTTGATTCTCTCTACTCTTCAGGCACTTGAATCTAAAGTACACGTTAGTGACATGGAATAAACCTAGAAGTGAAGTAAGCATCACTATGTTTTTTTAAAAGTGAATTTATACTTACACTTCTTGTTCTTTCTAATTATATCACATTTTGAAATATGCAAGAGGCATGCGGGGATTTACCCTTTAGGATATAGTCCCGCCAGTTTTAGTCATAACTTAATTTAAAACTAAAATGTTATAATAGAGGCCTCATCTTCTTTTCTCTTGATGAAAGCAGATAGAATTATTTTATAATTGTAAATTTTAGATTGATTGCTAAAAAAGACAGGGATTAATTTCTTCTGAAGAGTATTTTGACAACTAGGAGACCTTTTCGTTTCTTGTCAAATGTCCTTGCGAGATAAGTGAAGTTTAGAAAAATAGGGAAGGTTTTAAGGTGCTAGACATACCTAGCTTGCTAGGACAGCTGTGACACGTTACAACAATCCAAGTGACTTGGAAACAGTAGAAAAGTTTTCTCTCCGTAGTCCTAGGGCCAGAAACCCTGAATAAAGGCGTTGGCTGGGCTGGGCTTGGCTTCCTGCAGCGGCTCTGAGGGAAAGAAGCCTTTCATGCCCCCATAACCTCCCTTTGGCTCCGGGTGTTCTTGTCTCGTGGCAACTCCAGACTCTGCCTCCTTCTTCACACGGCCTTTTCCCTGTGTGTCTGTGTGTTTGCTCATGTTCTGTGTTTCGTAAGAACACTCATAATTGGATTCAGGGCCTCTCCTACCCAGGATGGTCTCATCTTGAAATCCTTACCTTATTTATGTCTGCAAAGACTTATTCCAAATAAGTTTACATTCTGAGGTTCCAGGTGGACATATATTTTGGCAGGTAGTTTAACCTACTACAGATAGTATGGATATTTATAACTGGATTTTTTGTTGAGTTTAGTTGTTTTTAACTGTGCAACTTTGGAGTAATTTATGCAATCTTCCTAGACCTTAGTTTCAATATTTTAAAGGTATATAGGTAGGCCCAGATGCTCTTTAAACAACTTTTAAATGGAAAAACATATGATAGTAAGTTTGTTTTATATTTAGGGCTATTTTGATAATTAAAGACAAACTGCTTACATTGATTTATGTTTTCCTCTCCTACGTTCTATATGAACCTACTTTCTATGTTTCAACTCATATATCTGAAAGAATTATGGTCGTTGATGTGTACAATTGCCATTGGCTATTCTTGTTTTTCTCTTAGGGGAGCCAGAACTGAAGGAGGGGGTGACAAAAGGTGACTGACATGCTAGTTCTGAGTGGAGGATCAGCTTAAATTTCATGAGATAGTAAACTCAATAGCTGGGCAGCCAGTGATTGATTGAACTCAACCTAAGTTAACAGATATTTTAGTTAAATTGTTACAGCGGTTTAAAAAATGAATTAAGAAAAGCATGTCTTCCTTCTAAGAGTGAAGCCAGTATTCTCTATAAAATGAAGAATTTTTTGGTGATATGGGTGTTTTTTAATATTCATTACAGAGCTTTTTTGAGAGAATAATAATTCTTTTTAAAAATCACAATGATAATATAGTGCTTGTTTTTCTCAAATACTGATTTTATGCTCTGGTTAAGTTATAAATATTTCTTGCATTTGATGTGAGATTTCATGTGATGCCTTTGTGAGGAGTCTTTATATATTTGAATGTCTGGCTGTAAGTTTTATGTTGCAATATTTAGTATTCTTGTTAATAGGCTCAAAAATCAACCAAATATTTTTCTTTCCGCAGCAAGATGTGAGTGAGTTTACACACAAATTATTAGATTGGTTAGAAGATGCCTTCCAAATGAAAGCTGAAGAAGAGACGTGAGTTACCATGACCTTTATGGTTAGGGTTTTAAGAGCTTTATAAATAACATTCATTGTTTTTCCTTTTTTGTATTCAATGTCAACAGAGAAATAGGAATCTGAGAGAGACACATGGGAACCCAAATGTTACCTCTGTATTATTGACAAGCTGTTTGGAATTTGTGGCCACAAAGTCTGGTAGCTTTAGATTTCCCCTATAAGAGCAGAATCTAGCCAGAAAGACGTAAAAACTGATCCCTGAAAGGGCTAGTTCCCCCTTCTTTTCCTTAGATTCAGTGAGAAGGGACATATTTCAAGTAAGACTTAAGATTTCAGAAGAAATGGAAAAGTTCTAGCTTCTTTCTAAAACAGTTTTAGGAAAAGGGGAGAAAATTTGACTAAGACCCAAAGAAAATTAACAGAAAGTAAATTAATATACAAGACTTCAAAATGGGAGTAGAATGACTCCGTCAGAAGAAACAAGGATTTAGAAAATAGTCAAGTGGCACTCTTCTGAGACTCCAGATAAAAAGCATTTGGGGAGCAATGTGTTGAAGACAGGACACTGTGTGAAGTGCTGACAGAAAATCCAGATAGATTTGGGAGGAGGAACTGGGGCTTCAGGGTAAAACACTTAAAGAGCTACTGAGAGCCCTGGCCAGTGTGGCTCAGTTGGTTGGGGCATCATCCCGTAGACCGAAATGTTGCTGGTTCAATTCCCCGTTAGGGCACATGCCTGGATTGGGGGTTTGGTCCCTGCTCCAGGCACATACAAGAAGGCAACCAGTTGATGTTTCTCACATCGATGTCTCTGTCCCCCCCTCCACAACTTCCTCTCTCTCTAAAAGCTATAAATTTTGGTATTAGAACGTTGAAGTTACAAGGAACATGAGCTTTTAAGAAAGGAGCTAGGGTGGATAACCATAGATGAAGTACACATAGGCTATCCATTAGTCTGGCAGGACAGTAATGCTTTTGGAGTCTTTGAGCTTAGAAGATGGGCAAGGCATGTTTGATTAAGAGTGGCTTTGCCCTTCCCAACAAGTCCAAATAAGCATATATCATGCAAACTAACAGTCCAACACTGAAATGTATAATAATAGAAAGATCAGGCACTCGTGAGCACAGACTGTGTCAGGTCCTGTTGTGAGGGCATCCTGCATAGTAACTCATTTTAACTTTTAAAATGCCCTTGTGAGTTTAATTACAGTTATTATCTTCAGCTGACAGGAGATGAAATGGAAGAGTAAATTTAAGTACTTTACCCAAGGTGACACTAAATAGCAGAGCTGAGTGTATGATAGCAATATACATTATTGTTCTCTTAATGTTTTCTTTATTATTTACAAGTACAAAAATTATAACCATATTTATGTTTTTTTAAACATGCTTTAGGGATGAAGAGAAGCCAAAGAACCCCATGGTGGAATTGTTCTATGGAAGATTCCTCGCTGTGGGAGTACTTGAAGGTACAGTGACTTGTTTACTTTTTATTACAATAGAAGAGATATATTATCTGTTAGCCCCTTTGTTTTAATACTAACTCTTATTTGTTGAGTGATTGTTCATTTTAATTGACCTGCTCTGTCTAGAGTTCCTGTTACATTGCTACTACTAATCATTTATACACAAAGCGCAGAATGTGGGATGAAAACAAAGGTACAGAGTGACTTACCACATGCTGATTGAGACTTAGTATTATCCTGTTATTCTTCCCCTGAGAAGGCTTGTATGATTGGTGAATTATTAGGATATAGGGATTAAGGAGGCAATTGTTGGTAGATCTTTTGAAAATAATAATGTAGTTAAATACTGTGTTTTAGACTATTATCACTGTTTTGAGGGTTTCAGGTCTATGAATGTTGAAAGCTGCCTTTAACAACAGCATAATCAAGATATTACAGAATTTTTTTTCCTTTTTATTGAATTTATTGGGGTGACACTCATTAACAAAATTAATTATAGAGGTTAACAAAATTATATAGTTAATAATCATAACAAAATTAATAGTTAATAATGATAACAAAATTATACAGGTTTCATGTGCACAATTTTATAACACATCGTCTGTACAAGGTATTGTGTGTTCACCACCCTAAGTCAAGTCTTTGTCCATCACCATTTATCCCCCCATACCCTCCTCTACCTTCCTTGATCCCCCCTAGACATCACCACACTATTGTCCTGACCAAGAGTTTTCTCTCTTTTTTTTTCTGTTCATTCCCTCCACTCCCCAACCCAGCTCCACTCCTCACAGCTGTCAGCCTGCTCTCTGTGACTATGTCTCTGTTTTGCTTGTTCATTTTGTTCATTAGATTCCACGTTTGAGTGAGATCATAGGGGACTTGCCTTTCTCTGGCTGGCTTATTTCACTTAGCATAATCTTCTCCAGGTCCATCCATGCTGTCACAAAGGATAAGGTTTCCTTGTTTTTGATGGCCAAGTAGTATTCCATTGTGTATATATATATATATACCACAGCTTTTTATCCACTCATCTGCTAATCGGATATTTGGGCTGCTTCCAGATCTTGGCAATTGTAAATAATGCTGCAATGAACATAGGGTGCATATATTCTTTCAAATTGGTGTTTCGGGTTTCTTCGGATAAATTCTCAGAAGTGGAATAGCTGGGTCATAAGGCAGTTACATTTTTAACTTTTTGAAATAACTCCATACTGCTTTCCACAGTGGCTGTACTAGTCTGCATTCCCCCCAACAGTGTAAATGGGTGCCCCTTTCTCCACATCCTTGTCAACACTTGTTTGTTGATTTATTGATGACAGCCATTCTGACAGGTATGAGGTAATATCTCATGGTGGTTTTAATTTACATTTCTCTGACGATTAGTGACATCCAGCATCTTTTCATATGTCTATTGGAATCTGTATGTCTTCTTTGTAGAACTGTTTATTCGGGTCCTTTGACCGTTTTTTTTCATTGGATTGTCTTTTCTTTTTGGTGTTGAGTTTTATATGTTCTTTATAAATTTTACATATTAAACTTTTATCAAATGTATTGGGGAATATGTTCTCCCTCTCAGTGGGTTATCTTTTCATTTTGTTGGTGATTTCCTTTGTTGTGCAAAAACTTTTTGGTTTGATATAGTCCAATTTGTTTATTCTTCTTCTTTTTTTTTCCTTGCCTGAGAGGAGATATCCAAAAAATTATTGCTATGACAGATATCCTAGATTTTACTGCCTATGTTTTCAACGAAGATTTCTATGGTGTCAAGGCTAACATTTAAGTATTTAATCCATTTTTAATTTATTCTTGTGTATGTTATAAGTTGGTTACTTAGTTTTATTTTTTGCATGTACCTGTCCAGTTTTCTCAACACTATTTGTTGAATAGACTATCTTTACCTCCTTGTAATTTTTTGCCTCTTTTCTCAAATGTTAATTAACCATAAAGGTTTGGGTTTATTTCTGGGTTCTTTATTCTGTCTCTCGATCTGCATGTATGATTTAATGCCAGTACCATGCCGTTTTGATTACTATGGCCTTGTCATGTAGTTGGAGATCAGCTAATGTGATTCTTCCAACTTTGTTGTTCTTTCTTAAGATTGCTATGGCTACAAGGAGTCCTTTTTGGTTTCATATAAATTTTTGGAATATTTGTTCTGGTTCTGTGAAATATGCCAGAGGTATCTTGATAGGAATTGTGTTGAATCTATAGATTGCTTTGGGTAGTACAGACATTTTAGTGATGTAATTCCTCTTATTCATGAACGCAATATATGCTTCTAATTATTTGTCTCTTTCTGAATTTTTTTCTTCATTGTCTTATAATTGTCCGAGTACAGGTCTTTTACCTCCTGGGTTAAACTTACTCATATTTCTAGGTGATTTTTTATACAATTGTAAATGGGATTGCTTTCTTAGTTTTCCTTTCTGAAAGTTCAGTATTGGCATATGAAAATACAACTGATCTCTGGATATTATTGCTGCCACTTTGCTGAATTGATTTATCCCTTCTAGTAGTTTTTTGGTGGAATCTTTAGGACTCTCTATATATAGTATCTTATCATCTGCACATAATAACAGTTTAAGTTCTTCTTCCTTTCCAATTTGGATGCCTTTTATTTCTTCTTGTTCAATTGCTGTGGCTAGGATGTCCTGTATTTTTTGAATAAGAGTGGTACAAGCAGACATCCCTGTCTTGTTCCTGATCTTAAGGGAAACACTTTTAGTTTTTGCCCATTGAGTATGATATTGGCTGTGAGTTTCTCATATATGGCCTTTGTGATGTTGAGGCATGTTCCCTCAATTCCTATTTTACTGAGAGTTTTTTATTGTAAATGGATGCAGGATTTTATATGCTCTTTCTGCATCTATTGATGTGATCATGTGGTTTTTATCCTTCATTTTGTTTATGTAGTATATCACTTTTATTGATTTGTGGATATTGTACCAACCTTTCATCTCTGAAATAAATCCCACTTGATCATGGTGTATGATCTTTTTGATGCATTGCTGTATTCAGTTTGCTAATACTTTGTTGAGGATTTTAGCAATTATGCTCATCAGGAATATGGGCATATAATTTCCTTTCTTTTTAGAGCCTTTGTCTGGTTTTTGGAACTGGGATGATGCTGGCCTCATAAATGAGCTTGGGAGTCTTTTTTCCTCTTGAATTTTTTGGATTAGTTTCAGAAGGTTAGATGTTAGTTCTTTTTTCAATGTTTGGTAAAATTCACCTGTGAAACCATCTGGGCCAGGACTTCCCGTTTGTTGGGTGTTTTTTGATTATTGCTTCGATTTCACTGATTGTAATCCACCTATTCAGAAGACTGCATGTTTCTAGAAATCTATCCATTTCATCCAGATTGTCCAAATTTCTCTTCTCTTTCTGGTATCCCCCTATGTTGCAGATATTGTTACACTGCATGTCCCAAAGGCCTCTTAAACTATTCTCATTTTTTGCAACTATGTTTTCTGTCCTAACCAGTGTGGCTCAGTTGGTCAGGTGTCATCCGAGAAAGCAAAAGGTCACCAGTTCAGTTCCTGGTCAGGCCACATGCATAGGCTACAGGTTAGGTCCCTGATTGGAACAGGTACAAAAGGCAACCAATCATGTTTCTCTCTCATGTCGATGTTTCTCCCTTTCTCTTTCTCTTCCCTCCCTTCCTCTCTAAAAAATAATAATAAATTAAATAATTTTATTTTTGCTGCTCTAAATTGGGTATTTTTTTCTACCTTGTCTTCCAAATTATTGATTTAATCATCTGCTTCATGCAACCTACTGTTTATTCCTTTGAGAGTATTCATCATGTCAAATATCGTGTTCTTCCTTTCTGACTGCTTGTACTTTATGGTTTCTCTGTCCTTGTTCATGCTGTCGAACATCCTTATCACCATTACTTTGAACTCTGTATTTTATATCTGATAAATTGCTTTTCTTCATTTCATTTAGCTCTTTTTCTGGTTATTTTTCCTGTTCTTTCATTTGGGGCCTTTGTGTTTTTTTGTCTGTCCTTTTTGGCTGCCTCTTTGTGTTTGTTTCTGTGTACTAGATAGATCTTCTATGGCTCCCAGTCTTCGTGGGATACATGTCCTGTGGGGTGCAGTGGTGCAGTCTCCTTGATCACGTGTCCCTTGTGGGTCAGCTGATTGTGTGTGGGATCACCCCTCAGGCTGACTGAGTGTAAGACTCAACCCTGCCACACTGCACAAGCTGCTGTGCAGATGCTGACCCCCCAGAGTGGAATTTGCCTCAGCAGAGTTTGGTGCCTGCCAAAATCTCCCTTTGTAGATGCTGCTTGTGAAGGTTACTGGATCCTGTTCTGATGTTTTCTGAGGCTGGCCACTGAGTGTTTTGGTTCTGGGCTTCTTGGGAGGGACTCTGGTACAGACCAACATAAGACACTGCCTGTGACTGGCAACCTGTTTGGAGTTACAGAGCAATTCTTTAGACTCTACTTTTCAAGAAAGAGTTGTCTTCTATCTTTTGAAAAATCAGTTAAGAGTGATACTACTCCATCTACCCTAAATGCTCATTACTTAAAATCTGGGCCTAACCAGTTAGTTACTCCTTGATTTTCCTAACAAAGGATAGAACTGAGTCAGTAGATGTACTTCAAATAATAATATTACTAACTCCCCCAAAAAGTTTTTGAGAACTTGTTTTTACCGAATGGCCCAATGCATCAATTTTTGGAAGTCCACTCAAAGTATAAAATTTAGAAAATTGGTTTTCCTTCTAGATGTTAAGTAATAGGTTCCCACGAATTTTTGTTTGAATATAGTTTTATAATTTAGAATTTGGAAAAAGGCAGAGATGAAGTCATTGTTCACTTATTTCAAATGTTATATTAAAGTGTCAGTATATTTTTGTGTGCTTCAGATGTTAAATACTCATTATATAAAGAGTGGGATACTTTACATAGTACATTATTTTTTAATTTGGGATATTCATACTGTAACACAAATTTTTATTTGAAGAAGAATGCTGTATCTGAAGCCAGAGAATAGCTCTAACCAGGTTGTGACAGGCCAGTATT